>JANBOK010000439.1:0-12856 GCA_027595805.1 Coemansia sp. Benny D160-2
ACAGCAGCAGCAGCAGCAACAACATGGAGTTGCCCCTCACATTGGCCACACTATTCCTTCGCATCCGTCTGCTCACGGCCAGCCGTACCCACCACCACAATAGGCTCTTCATTTTTTATTTAATTCGTGCCTGACGGCTCTCTAGTTCTAATCCAATTGGCTATGATGAGCCAGAACGCAGAGCTGAACAGCTTTCTGTGATTAGATTTGGCCGCGCTTTTTGGCGCTGGATCGGATTACATTAGTGGTTCTTTATTATGGTCACATAAAAATTTTTTGGCTTTAGTTAGAAAATGGAAAAAGTGAAGCATAATCAATAAAAACGTATGCTTATCACATCTTCCTTCTGCAGCTTTCCACTCTTTTAGTAATTAAGGTCATTTGTCTATCATCCACATCATTTCTTTGTTTTTGACAAGCAGTCAGGGTTTCCAAACGCAGCCAGTTTTTTTTTGACGTGTAAAATGTTTTCGCTGATTACAAAAGCCGCTAGAACACCAGTGCGCCAGCTTTGCACTCGTGGATTTGCCAGCCGCGCTATTTACCTTGGAAATGTGAGCCACTTGACCTCCCAAGACCAGCTGAGCGAGATATTCAGCCAGTACGGAAACATTGCGGGAATCCGGCTTAACACGACGACGGATGCCAGATACCGGTATGCTCACGTCTACTTTGGATCAGGTGAGGTTCCTGTGGTGAACGATGTTCAGATGTACATGTCCAGCAGGAATCCCACAGAGTCAGAGCTTGAGGAGGTCAACGAAGCCGTGAGATTGGCGATTGAGAAGCCTGAGGTCCACCTGGATGGCAACACCATCTACGTCAAGGAATCCATCCCAAAGAGTCAGAAGAGCCCTAACGCGATGGCAGCTCAGGATCAATCTGCTTTCGCTGCTCGTGAGGCCAACGCCTATAAGCGCGGCTTTAGCGAGGGTTACCGCCAGGCTCAAGTCGACAATGCCAAATAGGACGCACCACCTTCTTTTTATTCTTTATTCGTTTTCTAGATGTAAGAACCTTGGTTACTCAAGAACCACTAGAATGCTCTGAAAATACAGACACTGTGGAGGGGGGTTCTGGGCTTGGTTTCCTAGAAGCGTAACGAGAACAGTCCCATCATTGCCATGCCTATCCAGCCATTCCTTTAATAAGAAGGCAAATGGTTATCATCATCGAGCCGTTCTGTTTTTGAGTTTTTGTAGCGATCATTGTTGTTCTTTTGAAGAAATATAAAATACTACGCCTTTTTTAGCTTTGACTTTGTTGATGTGGATTTCGGGGGATCCTCTTTGTTGGTTGTTCTGTTTCTTTCCTGTCTTTTTCTTCTTTGAACCGTGAAGAGCTGGTCAATTGATTACTATCTTGAAAGAAACCTCCAACGAGAAAAGGAAAGGGGCCTGTCAGCCTTAATCATATTAAAGCAATATTGTATTTCTCCTTGACAGATGGAAATGTACGGGAAAATAACCAGAAGGTTTGCTACGAATATGCGTGGAATGCAGTTGTCGCAGCTTTTTCCAACCGCAGGACGGAGGGAGCAATGGAAAAGCACCAAGAGTGGCATAGGTGGCGATGGCGGCGGAGGCAGCAGCAGCGAAGCGGCGCATGGAACGGGGGCCGACGACGCCTCAATGGGAAGTGTAGACAAAGCTAACGCTGGGAAGGCTGAGGAAGAGTTGCAGCGGCAATTGGACAGCGGATTCGATGCAGGGTTTCGCGACGGGTACCGCGCAGGATACGACCGTGGAGCCAAGGCAATGGCGGCAACCGTGCGGCCATTGGATCAGCACTGCGACAGCACCGACTGACTGATCGATCGGTAGCTGATAAAGAGCCAGAAAAAGGATGGAAAGAAGGATTCAAGCGACCATGAAAAGTGACCCCTCCCTACACGCTTCTTCCACGGTTATCAGCCATTGGCTCGCATATACCAAGTGGAAGAAGAAAAAGAAGGGGGGAGGAGGGGAGAGAAAGCCCGGTTGGTTTATGCAGTCAATCTGTTGAAGAGTCGAGACTGTGTCGTTACAAAATACTTTCTCCGCCCTAACTTGGAGCCACAAGCGCCAACCCTTTACGATAAAAACTAATTGCATGCGTGATAGAAAGGTGTCATCATCAACCATCAGCCAGCCTTTTTCTCTTTCTTTTCCCTTTTTTATAGCTTGTCCGTTTAATTTTATACCCCTTTTGTAATTCCAGTAAAGAGCATTGTGGAGAGCAGAGTTTGTGTTTTTTTCCTTTATTCAATCGAGCACGCAGCTACACACTTACACACATTTACAAGCTAACCTGCCAGCAAGTGCGTGTGTTGCTCTAGAGCGAGGAGCTTTCTACGGAAACAGCAGGAAAACCTTTTGCATCCGCCTGAGGTCGTCACGAAGAAGCCAATAGAGCAAGAGGAGTGGAAAGTGCCCATTCAATAGCCAATGTCTGACGAAACAAGGTAAGGACAAGAGAATTGACGGTCCCTTAATTATATTTTTTATTCCAGTTTTGCATTTCATACATTCAAGAGATGCGGAAAGACGTGGACAGCGGCAGGAACATACCAGGATTGAAGAGCGTGATCCTTCTTGCTTGAGAAGCGGCGGGGAGAGAAGTCTTGGCGTTTTTTTTTGGAATACAGTCTTCTGTTGCCCAATATCCGCACCTTTCCTCATCTTTCTTCATTTTCCAGGTTGTGCTTTTTCGAAAGAAAAAAGGGCTTGCATTGAGTCTGGATGTGATAGCATATTTACTAATACCGGGTTGTGGTGAAGAGGCGGTTGTTTGGCGGCGTGCTGGCTCTGTTCTTGTGTAGGAGGCTCAAGATTACAGGTAAGTATGGACAGGGGGCTGGAAGAAGAACTATTACACACGCCCTATTTTTTTGACCCAAAATGCGAACAGATACTGACGATTATGAGCTGGTTTCACCCTGACCCACTGTTGATATTGTAGTTCTTGCAGCCGATAATCTGTACCGACGCAAGCTGTTCCGTAAGTATTGGGCTTTGTTCTCTGCATGGAGAGACATCTAGCTCGGAGGCGGTGCCGAGAAGGGCGTGATCCAAACACAGCAGAATACACGCTGAGCTCATGTGCCGCAGCAACGGTGGCTGGATGTTTCTTTTCGTTCGTTCCTTTGCTTTTGCTGCTGCAGCGGAGTTGCGGAGAAGAGAGGTGCTTGCGACTTCCGAGACGCAGGGAAGTGGAGGTAGGAGCAGCCCGGATAGCGCAGACAGCATCAACTGACATTACTAAACTCTCAGCAGTGAAAGCATGTGGCCACTGCCGCCATTGAACATTTTTCTGGATATTTTGTTAACTTGCGGATGGGCATGAGACCAATGTAGAGCTGCCGGACCCGTTTGTGGTGCTGACTGTGGACGGGTCGCAGACAAAAACGACAAAGGCGCTGGAGCGCACGCTATCGCCGTACTGGAATGAGCCGTTTACAGTGGAGGTCAAGCCGACCAGCGTCATCACAGCGCAGGTGTTTGACCAGCGCAAGTTCAAGAAGCGCGGACAGGGCTTCCTCGGAGTTATCAACGTCCAGATTAGCCAGCACATCAATGTGCAGGCAGGCGGTGACGCGATGGTCACACAGGACCTCAAGAACTCTAACAACAGCGACCCAGTCCAGGGTCGGCTCGTTCTGCAGTTCAGCATGGAGCCAGCGTAAGTAGTAGTCTGAGGGTTAAAAAAAAGTTCTGCTGAATGCTTGTGTGCATGCGCGGGAAAGGGAGAAAGAGCTGCAACTCGCCTCTCTTTTCCGCATTTTTCCTTTGTCTTTTGTCTTTTGTCTTTTGTTTGGGTGTTTTTGGATATGTGCTTGTGCTTTTTTCTCTCTTTTTCTTTTTAACCCATTTATTTTCCGTGCACTCTTGTATTGCTCGAACGCTAATTTCCTCCTCCCTTGCTAATGTTTACCCTTTTTTCGCGGAGCAGCCGCAATAGAGACCCAGGCCGTAACACAAGCCCGCAGGCCGGTCCAGTGTCACGCAGCCGCGTTTCCTCTCCGTCTCCGTCTGGGGCTGCCGCTTCTGCTGCTGCGGTGGCCGGACCCGTGGCAGGTGCTGCTGCGGGGGGAGCTGCAGGAGCTGCCGCTGGAGCTGCATCAGGGGCTTCAACGAGCGCGGTTCCTACGGGCACCACTCCGTCACCACCGGCTGGCGGTCCTCCGGCTCGCACATCTGTCCGCAACACCACAGAGTCTGGCGACGCCCTGCCGCAAGGGTGGGAGCAGCGCATCGACCACCTTGGGCGCGTCTACTACGTAGACCACAACACCCGCACCACCACATGGCGCAGGCCCCCGGCATCTGGTCCCTCGCAGGCTGAGCCAGCCGATAGCGAGCGCCGGCGGCACATGAACCGCACGCTTCCCGATGCTAACGGCGGCGCATCCACTCCGCGTGTTGGCGCCTCGGCAACACCAGCAGCCGCCGCTTCAGGGGCGTCGTTGGGGCCACTGCCGTCCGGATGGGAGCATCGGTTTACGCCTGAGGGCCGTCCGTACTTTGTCAACCACATTGCGCGCACAACGACTTGGGACGACCCGCGTCTGCGTGGCAACCAGGCACCTAGCAGCAACCGCGCCGCTGCAGTTGCCGGCATTGCTGGACAGACCGCTTCGAGACTCGGACCGCTGCCGTCGGGTTGGGAGATGCGGTTGACGGCGCAAGGCAGAGTGTACTTTGTCGACCACAATACAAAAACAACCACGTGGGACGGTAAGTTGGCAGCATTTTTTTTTTATTTTTGCTTCACGCAAACCCATTTGTCTCGGTCTTTGTCACCACGCACACTAGTATGCTGATTCATCTCTGGCTTTCTCTTTCTGTTTGTAGACCCTCGCCTCCCCAGCAACCTGGACCAGAGTGTCCCACAGTACAAGCGTGACTTCCGACGCAAGTACATCTACTTCCGGTCGCAGGCAGCGATGCGTCCGGTGCCCGGACAGTGCCACATCAAGGTATCGCGCAACAGCATCTTCGAGCACTCGTACAACGAAATCATGCGGCTGTCGGTGTCGGAGCTCAAGAAGCGGATGATGATAAAGTTTGAAGGCGAAGATGGGCTGGACTACGGTGGTGTGTCGCGCGAGTTCTTCTTCCTCCTGTCTCACGAGATGTTCAATCCCGAGTACTGTCTGTTCGAGTACTCTGCGCACGACACGTACACGCTGCAGATCAATCCACACTCGGAAATCAATCCCGAGCATCTCAACTACTTTAGGTTTATTGGGCGCACGATGGGCCTTGCTATCTTCCATCGGCGCTTCCTTGACGCCTTCTTTACGTCGTCGTTCTACAAGATGATTCTGAAGAAACCTGTTACGCTTGAGGACATGCAGAGTGTCGATGCCGACATCTACCGCAGTCTCAAGTGGACGCTGGAGAACGACATCAGCGACATGGGCTTCACATTTACTGTGGACGACGACCGCTTTGGCGAGCGCGTTGAGATTGAGCTCAAGCCGGACGGCAAGAACATTGACGTCACCGAGGAGAACAAGAAGGAGTTTGTCGATCTCAGCGTGCAGTACCGCGTGTGCGGCCGCATCAAGGAGCAGTTTGAGGCTTTCCAGGCCGGGTTCTACGAGCTGATTCCCGAGGATCTGATCCAGGTCTTTGACGAGCGCGAGCTGGAGCTGCTGATTGGCGGCTTGGACGAGATTGACATTGAGGACTGGAAAAAGCACACCGACTATCGCGGCTACACCGAGTCCGACCAGGTGGTGCAGTGGTTCTGGAAGTTTGTCAACGGCATGGACTCCGAGCACCGGACCCGCCTGCTGCAGTTCACCACAGGCACATCCCGTCTCCCAGTCAACGGCTTCAAGGATCTGCAGGGCAGCGATGGCCCTCGTCGCTTCACCGTCGAGAAGTCTGGCGACATCCTGGCGCTGCCCAAGAGCCACACGTGTTTCAACCGCATCGATCTTCCGCCGTACACTGACTACGAAACCCTGGCCTCCAAGCTTTCGTTTGCCATTGAAAACACCGTTGGTTTTGCTCAGGAATAGTCGTCTGTAAAACAAATGAATTCTTTGTCTTTCAAAGAGATCGATGGAGAGCTGCTTTTCTTTCTTGCTCCTTGGCGAGCTGCCAATGCTTATTTTAACCACTCCCCCATCTTCTCTTTATCTTTCTCTTCTTCTGTACACCTCAAGTCCTCCTTTCCACTTTCCACATCTTATACCTTTTTATCACTTTCACCTGTGGGGATATTTTTCTTTCTCTTAAAACAACAATTTTCCATCTATCCAAAACCCGCTGACTGCTTATGAAGAGAGAAACCCTGGGTCCTGGGCCTTGTTCTCTCTACTGTGGCTGGCTCGTCTGACGGACCTCAGGATTCATAATGATGTTTCCACGCTTGAGATCCAGATCGCCATGGGCGACCCATTTGGGCCAGTGCAGACCAGCATCCTCGATTTTGCTGATCCACGACTTGTCCTCCCACAGGAGCTTGATCGCGGCGCTCTCTGCGTCAGAACTAGAGTCAGTGCTCTCCGAGACAGCACCATCGATGCTGCTGCCACTGCTGCTGCTCACAGGCACCACCGTATCTGGCCTGACTGCGTCCATGTACATGAGCGTACGCGCCAGCTGGGCCACCTGCCGCTCAACCATGTCCATCTCTGCCAGCCGCTTATTTTTGTTAGGCATCAGCACATACGCCTTCTTCTCCTGCGCCGTGGGCACAACCAGCGGATGGCCCGCCATACTGGCCAGCATAAACGCGTTGGCCTGCGCCTTCTTGTCCTTAAACCCGAGTGCCACCACCAGCGGCGTCCAGTGGTCCGGTCGGATGCGCGGTGGCCGCTGATTCGGCTTAATCTGCGACTTCAGCAACCGTGGCCGTGCGAGCACCGACTTTTCGGTCGTTACGAGGATCTGTCTTGTTCTTATGTGGCGGAACAGGTACACTCCCAGGCTCATTTTCTTCGCTACGGAACAGACCGTCTGTAAGAGTGGCAAATATGTATAAATCCAAATTAAAGACAAACTCTGGGGAAATAAAAAACAGAATTGAAAATTATTAAAGAAAAAGCGTTACTTTTAAAGTTTTTTTGTTTATCAGTGCTATTTTTTATTGCTTTTTTGGAATGAGCGGAACCAAGACTGAACCGGGCTCTTGATTTGATCTTTTGATGTTGGAGAATTCAAGTAAAGTGTCTGCGGAAGCCCTTGAATGGGGACCGGATCCGCTCAAACGAGGCTGTCAGCGAGTCGTTGCGTGGACGGGAGCCGCTTGCGCTTCCGTTGGCGCCGTCGGCATGGCCGTTGGCGCCTCCTGGATTGTCGGGCGACATTGGGCGGTCGTTCAGTGAGGTTGTTGATGCCGCAAGCGTGTCCAGGTTGCTCGGGAGGTTCGGGAACATTGAGCTGGATGCCCGCGCTTTGCCGCTGTTGGTGCTCCTGCTGCCCACGCTATTGTTGCTGCTGTTCCGCGAGAAACCCGGGAACCGCATTCCGTGTCCCTGTGTCTGCGGCTGCTGCTGCTGCTGCTGCTGGCTGCTGCCGGTGTTGGAGTTGGAGTTGGAGTTGGCGCCAGTGTTAGAGTTGGCGTTGTTGCTGGTGCTGCTGGCTGCTGGCTTAGATCTGGGTTTGGGCTTCGGCTTTGGGTCATCTCCCTTTTGCTGGTTCTTCTTCAGCACATCGTTTTCGCTGACAGCCAATGCAAGCTTCGTCTCAAGATACTCTATGTGCTTCTGCATGTTCTGCAGCTGCACCTTAAACCGCTTGTGCGACTTGGTGCCAATGCTGCCGAACTTTTTGCTGGCCTCGTCCTCGATGTCAGCACCATCATCCATAGCCCGCACGCGGATGCCGTCGGAGGCAGCTTCCTCGTTTGCGCTGCGCACCCGCTTCTCGAGCTCCAAGATGCGCTTGTCCCGTCGCCCGAGATCCCGCGCCAGCTGCGTCTTTTCGTCCTCAAGTCGCGAAATCTCGCCCTCAAGTCGTGCAATCTCGAACTGCAACCTGACGTGTACTCCAGCCGCTTCCTGGAGCTCAGCCTCAAGGCCAAACTGACGGCTGGCGTCCATCACCGAGTCGCTTCTTGACGGCACCTGCGGCTGTGGCTGCTGCTCCTGGGCACTCTTGATGTCAGCAAGCTGGTCAAGCGCCTTGCGGGAGGCTCTCCGCAGATGGCGTAGCTCCTTGTCGCGTGTGTCGATAGTCTGCTGGAGCCGACCAATTTCCTCGTCCTTGGACTCCAGATCCTCCTTCTGGCGGCTGGTTTCCTTGATCATGGCGTCCAGCTTCTCCTCGGCCATCTTGCACGCCTGCTGCGCTGTCCGTATCATGTCCTCAAGAAGCGCCCGGCCCTTGGACTCGCGCCCAATCCACCCGAGGAGCTCTGTTGCTCGCCCCTCCGCTGCCGTGCGCGCATTCTCGGATGTGTCAAGCTGGGCCCTCAGTGATGCCACCAGCTCGTCTGCGGCTGTCTTGTACAGCTCAAAGGCCTTCATATCGGCTTCGGCCTTTGAGCCGCCATCAATCGAGCGTGTCGATCCCTTGTTGTTATTGCTGCTGCTATTAACACTGCCAAACAGCTCCAATCCGCCACCCCTGCGCCGCATCTGCTCCGTCTTCCGACGACCCCTGTACGACCCAGCACTCCCGTCGTAAATGGTCTCGTCGGCAATTCCATCCGCATTGCCAGCCCTTGACTCTATCATCGCCTCCTGCATCGCACAGCACAGTTCGATAAGCGATGTCTGCGATTCTTTAATCTTTTCAATTTCGCCAGCGTAGTTCTCAAACAACGCTGCCATTCGGTCGCATTTGCTTCCGATGACAGAAAGCGTGTCGCTGGCAAAACCTGAAGACACCCGGCGCTCAGCCCGAGCAACTCGCGTGGCCATCGGCGATGAATTGGCGCTAGTGGTTGTCGGTATCGGCCCAAGAGACTTTCGGCTTGGAGTCAGCGAGCCTGGAGATCCAGACAGCATGTTGCCAGCACCAGCATCACCAGCACTGCCATTTCTCGACATCTCGTTTACCAGCGTGGCCACCACAGCCGTTGGCTGGGAGTCAAGAACCGATGCGTCGTCGACTGCACTGATCGACCGCCGCTGGTTGCGAATCGACTGCATTGATCCCAAGCTGAGCCGCGCAGACGAGCCGCCCATTGCTTGGTACGCTTGAGCCAGCGACGACACGCTTGACAGGCGCGGCGAGTTGGTTGCGTTCACCGATGGTGAGGCCACTACCGTAGCAGCTGCCGAGTGTGGCACAGGCGCCACCGTCTGCGCAGCCTGCGTTAGCGTGGTCAGCTCTCTCTTGTATGCCTGAAGCTGCTTCTGCAGACTCTCGTCCATTCTCTCAGTGTTAGTCGATGCTATCTCGTTAACGGTGGTAATAAGCTTGCCCAGCTGTTCGGTTTGGTTGCCAAACTGCTGCTCGAGACTGCCCACCAGCTGGCTCGTCAGTTGATGATACGCCTCGGTCATCACCTGGCTCAGCTCCGCAACATCTGTGGCATTGGCGTCTCCACCTCCAGGAAGGACCTTGCTTTCCTTGGTAATCTCTCTTGTTTTTTCCGTTTCAAGCGTCAGCTCTTCAGTCTGCATGGCAGAATCATGAACAGGGGCAGCAGGCACTGCAGCTGGCTCAGGCAATGACAACACCTGCGCCTCAAGAGCACTAATCTTGGAGGCCATGTCGGTGCGCTCAGCTTCAAATCTGCGCTTCTCCATCTCCCAGTCGCGCTTCTGCGCAGCCCAGGACACCTCTTTGGCATCCGCCATTGATTCAAGCTGCTCAACCCTTGTCTTTAACGCACGCACTTGTAGCGGATCGTCGCGAGGCCCCCGCGGCGTGACCGAGGCCGCGCCTGCTCTACGCGATGCCACCTGGAATGCGGGCGGCAGATACGTAAAGCCAATGAATGGGAGCTGCTCGCCCGCATATTCCTTCCCATGGCCCAAGCGGCTGCTGCTGGCGCGCGCAACCGCCATGCCAATGTCCTCTTCGGCCTCGTCTCCAACGCTAAAGTTGGAGGTATCATCAGGCGAGCTGAGACGCGGCACAAATGGCGCCTCGACGTTCCTGATATTTGACCAGTCAACACCAGCGAAGAACGGGTGGGTCTTGATCTCGGAAAGTCCGATTCTGGACTCCTGCCGTGTCAGAAGCTTCCGCATCAAGTCCTTTGCATCGTCAGAGACATCGACGGCCTCGTCAAATGCCAGGTGCTTTTCACAAGACATGATCTTCGCATATGTCTCGGGAACACTGTCGCTATAGAAGGGCGGGTCGCCATACACCATCTCGTACAAAACGGCTCCCAGCGACCACCAATCGCATGAGCTGCTAACCACACCGCCGTTCCCCAGCTCACGCGCACGCAGCGTTTCCGGCGCAATGTAGTCGCACGTGCCTACTGGCACCGATGTTTTTGCCTCATGGGCGCCCGACGCATCAATACGCGCGCACGACCCAAAGTCCGCCAGCTTTACATGTCCGCGCTCGTCCAGTAGCGTGTTCTGCGGCTTGCAGTCCCGATGAATGTAGCCAATCTTGTGCAGGTCCTCAAGCGCCAACAGGATCTCGGCTGCGTAGAACCGCGCTGCATCCTCGTCTATCACGGCGTTCTCGCAGCGATCCAGCATGCTGAACAAGTCGCCGCCAGCCACAAACTCCATAACAATATACAGGTTCTCCTTGTCCTGGAACGACGCGTAGAGGTCAGGGATCCAGGGCGAGTCCTTTCCCAGAACCAGAACGTCGCGCTCCTCCAGAAATGCCGCTTGCTACAACCACAGAAAACACGGGCTTGCTAGCACCAATTTTAATACTGAGAAAAAACAACATCTTTGAGAGCTTCTCTACATCTAGTGCTGATGTCGTAAACGTTATCTTACCTCACGTTGGCTGAGAAGCGCCTGCTTGTTGAGCGTTTTCATGGCATATATGCCCCTGTTGTGCTTGCTTCGTACAATGTCAACTATGCCGAACTGACCGCGTGCAAGCGTCCGGATAAACTCAAAATCAGTCTTGCTCAGCCGCAACGCTTTGACGTCATCCACCGACGGCTTATCTACGATGACGATAGACATACACAAAGGCTGGGACCACAATATCTTTTTAGCAGAATAAGCATGGCAATGTTTATAAAAATACCTGTTTCTTTCTTTCGCCTGAATGAAAAGTCATTCAAGCCAAACAAAAAGAATAAACTTACATCGTTCAATGAATTCGATAATGTTTGGCGACTTTAAGAACGGCCGGTCATTGAGCTCTTCATGCACTGCCAGTAAGGCATCAAGGATGGCACCCGTATCAACGGCGCCGCGGTAAGCCAGCACGTCCTGCGCAAACAGCGAGTCTGTGAGCTGCCGCCCCCGCTCCTCCAGCGTCCGTACCCCGGGTGACATTGTGGCTTCTGGCTAATGCAAGGTGATATAGTGCTAGCGTATACAAAAAACAATAAATAGTACGAATAAATAAATAAGCGCGCTAAATGCAAATATAGGAAAGAGGCTCTGACTTTTTTTTTGTCGATTGCCAAAAAAAGAGCTTGTGTCGTGTAAAATAAAGCAAACAGAAAGTGAGGACTGAAACTAGGGGAAAACAAATGAGTATAATAGTAAATGCTGCGAATGTTTGTCAGACAAGCGAGGCATGCAAAAGAATAAATACCAGTCTGGTCTTCTAGGGTATTGAAAGTGTAGCGTGGACAAGGAACTAAATGAAAATGAAAAGGGGGAAAGAGAAAGATCCAAAGAATGATAATACGGGCCTTTAAAAAAAACAAACAGAGAAAGAAAGGGGAAAAGCCAAGACTGGCAGCGTCACGCTTGCCCTTTGCAGACACCCCTTTTTCCTCTTTGTGCGGAAATGGATCACACTTTTTTATTGCAGCACACAGCTTTTACTGTTTTTATCAGCTTTAGGTGATTGTGATTGCCCATTGATGTAATTAATGGGCTTTTCAGAGGAGTTTAAGCCCTGCTTACACGCAAATGCCACAGTAAATGAAACATTTAAAACCATGTCAGACTTTGGGACGCAGTGCTCATCAATACCATGGACCATATGCACACTATGTATGATATCTTGCAAACGATGTTGGGTTTGTGCTGGGGTGAGGGTTCAGGGTTCTAAACTCTCATCACATTATGAATCGTCTGCAGGGCAATGGTCTGTTCACTGAGAATATTCAGAGAAGTACGCCTGTTGATTCCTGGTGGTCGGCTGCCGTGACTTTTGGAAAGGATGTGTGCTTAACCAAGAAGCAAAGAATAGCCAAAAATAACAGCAAAGAAGCTAAAAAGGAGTGTTTATAATGTTTCAAGATAGTAATCGCTAAACTACACAAGATTCTGGGGTTATGAAGAAATTTCTTTTAGTTTGCTATTTTTGATGCTACCGAATGGCCAATACTAACTGTGAGCTCTATCTATTCAAATGCACTAATTGCTTCCATGTCTTCTGTTATTTCTACATTACTTCTCTGTGTAAACAACCCTCTCTGTCAGCGCCAACAATTCTTTAGCTGTGCAAATACAAGATCATTATATGCAGATAAAATATTTTTTCTCCGGAGCTGCTGGTTTCACAAGACACGGCAACGCGAAAAGGGAACCGAGGATCCGGCACACAAGAATCCGCAGCTAAAAGACAAACGCATGGTCTGTTCTCTTCGCAGCGAGCGTGCAAATAAAGCAGAGTAGGATCAAGGCAATAACAAAAAAGTGCACAAGCCACATTCGTCTACTGGAAAATCAAAGCGGACATTCCGCTACTCTGGCATTTAGAGCACTGTTATTTCCACTTCACGTTTTTAATAGCCGTCTTTTTGGCTGGGAAATTGTGGCTTGGACTGCTTTTTGCCATGTTCTTTTTTACCTCTTTTT
>JANBOK010000440.1:0-12804 GCA_027595805.1 Coemansia sp. Benny D160-2
CAGAAGGTGTAGTCTATGACTCTGATGAACTGGATCAGATTACCGATGAGCTCGAAGCGATCAAGGGCATGTGCTACACGCTGGAACGCCAGTTTCTCGACAGTGACAACAGTACTCGCTCAAAAACGCTGCCACTAGCGCCCCCACTGACACCGCAAATGCATCTCAATTCTAGCACGGGCGGTTTTTCAATCTGCCTAGAAACAGCGGCAACAGAGGCGGCAACAGCAACAGCAACAACATCAAACCTGACAGCCGCGACAGCAACACATGAAGTAGCATCGACAAAAGCAGCAACAGCAACAAAAATTATAAAAACAGCATCAGCAAAGGCCAAAGCAGCAGCGACCAAAGCAGCAGCTATCATCACGCGCAAGCGCTTACATAGGAAGCATTAGAGCAGCAGCATAACTATGCTCTATAGTGAGTCTAACCTACAAGACGGCGGCATTAAGAGATCGGGCCAACTCTAATGCACATTAACATTGCGGTTGGCTTCGCTTCTTTTGTATTCTTTGCCTCGTCTTTGCATGGTTGTTTTAAATGAATCAATATACCGAATTTCATTGAACATGACTAAAAGTAACCAACTCTGGAATACATAATGGATACTGGTAAGTTAAATATTGTTTACCCTTAATAAGTATCTGTTCTGAAACATACGACGGTATGCGCATTTTATTTGCTACAAGTGCGTCTGACATCTCTCATCTCTCACTGAGTATTATATTCGAAGATCATTACGTTCAGTCTGTGTAAGGATGGAACAATTCCTACTCATTTTAAGTGTCCTGGTCAACATCGTTGTTGTTGGGTAACATTTAGTGACCGTTAAGCAAACGTCGGCTGCTGTAAAAATGTTCCACATATACGCACACACGAGAGTCGCACACTATTAAAGCCAAAATAACTACCAATATGTTATTATGTCGTCTTGCGTGTATTGCAAAAATTATTATGATCCGGGAGAAAGGTCAAACAAAGCTAAAAAAGAAGGCCCTAAAAGAGACAAATGAATCCTCTAAACCGATGATACAATGGAGTCGGCCTTCTTCAGCGCATCGATCATCTTTCTGCACTCGTTTCTGCGACCAACAGTGGCCTCGCTCTCCTTGAGAAGATCCTCCAGGGCCTCGGGGTTGTAAAGCTCCTTCAAAAGTTCCTTCTGCAGGTTCTTCTTGGCATAATCAACGAGCTTTAGCATAATGGACTTTGGCACCATGTCGATGGCGGTGCGCTTGACAATGTTAAAGTACGAGCGGATCAGAAGCTTGATGACCTCCGTCTCCTGCTGCTCGCGCTCAGACAGCGTACCGGAGGCCTTGAGCACGGGTGGGGGCGCCTCCATCATCCCGTTCTTCTTCTTGTTGTTCTGCCAGAACGACCCAAAGAACCCGCCGTCCTTGGACAGATTCATCTCATCGTCAAGCGACCGCTCGGCCGTTGACAGCGACGGACGGGGCTGCGGGGCACCAGGACCGCCGGGCTGCTGCTGCGTTGGCTTAGTCGGATGCATCCGCTCGTTGACAATGGCAAAGGCGCGCTGGCCGTTGATAAAGTCAGGGTGCGCAGTGTTGATGTAGCACTGCTCCATAGAAATCAGATCCTGCACAAGCTTGTTGGTTGGGATTGTGGCATTCTTGAGGAACGTGATGACCACCGTGTTAAACTGGTCGCGCAGCTGCGGGAAGCGCTTGAAGTTGGGCTTATTCAGCAGTTGGTTCACAATGCGCACAAGCTCATCGTACGTTATCGTCACGCACTTGAGTCCCGGCTCCTCCAGCCGCCGGATCTGCTTCTTGACAATGACTTCAAAGGCGCTGGTGGCCACGAATAACGATGGCGACGACCCAGTGGAGTTGTACAGAATAGTGCGGATGTCCGTGTCCTTGACGTGCTCCAGAGGATCGATTGCCTTGATGCCGTTGCTGAAGATCTCGTGGAACACAAAGCTGATGCGTGCTCCGCCGCCCAGCTCGTAAGTTGACAGATCCGTCGACTGGCCTTCCAGTGCGTTGCGGAAATCGTTGCAGAACTCGGTGATGATGCTAAGCGTCGTGTTGGCTGCCTGCCCAGCTGCGTCCGTCAGTGGGTCGCCCAGCTGTTCCAGCTCTCCGCGGTATCTCGACAGCGCAGACGAGATCTTGGCCTTGATCTCGGGCAGCGTAATCTTGATGTGGTGCATCAGCAGAATGTTGAGCTTGCGCGCCAGAAACGGAGTACCGCAGTACTGCGCCTTGCTTTGATACGACGGATGCGTCTCAAAGAACTGGCGCTCGCTCTCCAGTGCCGAGCTGATGGGCCGCTTCGACTGGATGTCCTTCTGGCCGCGGTTGACCACGGGAACATATCCGAGCCGCAGCGGAATGACGCGTCCCGCAAGAATGTCGATGACGTCGGTGCCCTTGTCCATGAGATCCACCTTTGTCAGCACGCCGATTGTGCGTGCGCCGTCGGGATCCAGCTCACGCGCCAGCTTCAGTCCGTCGGAGTTGGCCAGATCCGTGTTGGCTGCCGTGACTGCCAGGATGATGGCGTTGGGCTTGCTGATGTACGTCAGAATCATCTCGCGGATCTGCCGCTCGATGTCTTTGGGCTGGTCGCCAACCGGCACCTTTGTCAGTCCAGGCAGATCCACCAGCGTCAGCGTCAGCACCTTGGGCGAAAACACGCGCAGGTTAATTGGGAGCGGAGAGATCCCAAGGTTCTTCCCGGTCTTTTTGTCCGTGTCGTTTACAATCTCCTCGCGGATCTCGTCAAAGTCAAAGAACTTCTTTCCGGGCAGATGCAGAAACTCGCCCCATTCGTTGGGGTCTGTCTTGTCGTCGGCGTCCTCCGACGCTTCAGCCGTGGCTGGGCGGTTGATGAGCTGCAGAATCAGCGGACGCCGAGTGACAATACCCGTTCCGCGAGGCAGAAAGTCGCGTCCCACAATGTTCTCCAGCACAGAGCTTTTGCCGCTGCTCTGGCTTCCAATGACCACAATCTGAGGCAAGTCGACAGGATTGTGCACTCCGACAGTGGAGAATGCATCCTGGAGCTTGTTTACTGTCTTGATGAGCTGCTCATCCATGATTCAATACAACGGCTGTGCCAATCTGAGCAAATGAGGTTTTTAAATAGCAGCCAAGCAAATGTTGAGCGCACAAGAAAAGAAAGAAAGAGAACAAAAGCAAAAATCTCAAAGTAAAACGCGCGGGGGAATTGGTCAGTTACGTGTCTGGCTGGCAAGACAGAATTATAAAGTTAAAGTTAGAAATGCAAATGAAGCAAGAGATGAGGGGGGAAAACAGGGAAGGGGAAGAGAGAAGCAGGCGGTTCCCATGGATGAACGCAAACACAAAGAAAGGGTCTTTTGCCTTTGTTGCTGGCCGACTTTTCGCACACGGCATTTAGTCTTGGCACTCATAAACGACAGGCGGATAATTCTTTATGCGTCTTCCAGGTCGCCTGCCACTTTCGCACTGCGGCCATTAGCCATATGCACACAAAGCCCATTGAGGACAGCTGCTGGCGGCTGCTACACCTTGCGGTAGCAGGCAACGCGGATGGTGCCGTCGTCGCTTGCGGACAGCGACTTGTCAGCAGCATAGTCGATGCACGTAACAAGGTCCTTATGGCGTCTGGTTGTGTCGGTCAGCGCGGCGGAGTCGATGTTGAAGACAAGACACTGGCTACGCGGCGCGACAACGACGTTCTCCTTGTCAGGCGTAAACACCACGCGGTCAACATCCAGGCGCGAGTCCTGTGGAACGATTCCGTAGCCGCCGCCGCCGCCGCCACTATTGCTGCCATGAGCGGCGGCACCGATATCCAGCGTCGACTGGGCCAGCATCTGGCCGCCCTTGCGCAGCGACCACTGCGTGAGCCCGCCAACCTCGGTGACCACAGCAAGAGAGTCCTCATCCAGACTAAAGTCCACGGCACACAGATCGCGCTGCCGTGTCTTCAGCGTGGTCACAACATCGAGGCTGCGTGTGTCGATCAGCCGCACGTATCCCGAGCTAAGACCCAGAGCAACCATCTTGTCGTTGTGGTTGAGTGCCGCGCACACGCCGTGCGACGCCTCGGATGACGCAGGGAGCCGCTTGGACGCCGCCATGCGACTAGCACCGGCGTCCCAGATCTGCAGAGCCACATCAGAAGCGTTCTCGGGCTTCGATGAGCCGACTACGGCAAGCGTGGAGCCGGTGGAGCCGGCCAGCAAGCATTGCACCCACGGGTGCCGTTTCTCGACAACCAGCTCACGACTCATCATATTCGAGTTGGCATTCAGCGTGTGGATGTATCCGCTCTCGTCCGCCAGATACAGGAGGTGCATGTGCTTCTTGTCCCACGCCATTGCGCTGACTGTGTAATCAAGCTCGTTCTTGAGCTGCGGTGCTGCCGATGCCGGGTCGGGCGCCCACACCTTCAGAATCGACTCGTCATCGTAGCTGGCAATCAGGTCGCCTGTTGCCGAGAACTTGGCCAGCCCAATTCCGGCGTTGTGCTCTAGAAAAACGTCCTCCTGCCTGATCTTCAGCAAGCTAGATGGCTGCTCCGTTGCGCGCACAAGCTCTGCTGCTGCGCTGCGGATTCTTGTCCCCGAGCTGGAATCATTGCCAGAACCATCGCCATCGCCATCGCCAGAGCCAGGCCCTTTGCTTGGTGTGCCTGCTTCTGTTGCTCCTGCTGCCGCTGCTGCGGGTGTTGTTACCGTCGCAGGCTGCAGCCGCGGACTGGTGATGGTGTCGATGGCTCCAATATGGTCCTCCACCAGCCCGGAGGTTCCGCCCGCCGCATCCAGCGCTGTTATCTTCGTCTCCCCGTCCAGCCGCCTTTCGTACATCTCCACCTTCCTTCGCAGCGCCTCACGCTCGCGCCTCTCTCTGTCAAACAGAAGAATGCGCGGAACCGCCATCGCTGGAAACACGGTGGTGACAAAGTCGGTCAGCGACGCCTTCAGACTGGCAAACCACTCGTCGCTGAAGTATGCCTCAAACTCAGGCCGGCTCCTTGGATCGTCCACGTACTCTAGCCCCAGCCACGGAATCCAGTCACCGCCTTGCTGGCCCAGCGTCCGCCCGTGCTTATCCATAAACGCGCGTATCTTGCCGCGCTGGCCCTTCTCGGCTGCGCTGACAAGAAACAGCCGGATGAGCCGCTTCTCGAACATGCGTGTGGTGCGCTGGTATTTGGGACTGAGGTGTGAGAAGAACCGGAACGACAGGTACCGCCAGTACTCCAACAGCTCGTTGTCCCGGAGCTGCCTCGCCATGCCGACCAGATCGTCGACTATCTTTCCGGCATCAAACCCCTTGTCCTGGTCGCGCTCAAGGTCCTGCTCCAGCGCCCGCAGCGTCTGCTTGAATCCGCGAAACAGGAGGTATTCGCGTATGAGGTCGTCAATGTACTCCACCGACTCTATCCCCGCCTTTGCTGCCTGCACATACTCCGCCGCGCTGGGCGATGGAAGCGGTGCCATTTCTCCCGTCTAATTTGCCGCGCGTGTCTGCAGAGAACGGAATGTCGATGAGCTTGTCTCTCCAAATATGAAATTGTTACTGTTAGCATATAATTTAATGTCAAGCTCAGCAAGTAGAATAAAAAAAGCAGGAACTTTTGAGCTATTGCTTTTTCCCTTCTTTGGTTGGAGAATTGCATTGTGAATGTAAAAAGAGAAATATCCTTAGAGCTCGACGTGGCGCGTGTCCTTGGGCGTGAAGCCGGAGACCTGGCGAGGCACAACCACGTAGCCGGGGCCGTTGGCGCTGATTTTGTGCACTTCGTTGGTGTGGGAGTTGACGGGGTGCGCTGCGTGTGCGCGGAGGAACTCTGTGAACGAGCCGAGCGAGCGGTCGCCGTGGTACGGAACAACCTCATTGTTGGTGGCACGCACCAGAACAATGGTCGGATATCCGCTGATCTCCAGCGCTGGGTCGTTCGACGGCACATCGTTCATGGTTGCTTCCATCTGCGCAACAACAATGCCCGAGTGGTTTGCAAACAGCCTGCCCAGCTCCTGGTACACCGGCATCAGCCGCTTGCAGTGGATGCACCACGTCGCGTGGAGCAGCACCAGAACGTCCTTTGATGCGTCAAACACCACCTCGTTGAACTGCTTGGCCACCAGCTTGAATACATCGCCGCTATTCGTCTCGGGAATCGCCTGCGACTTGTAGTGTGGCGGGACCCTGCCTGCCACATAGTCTGCCACAAACTGCCGCACACCTGCGGCGCTGAGCTTCTTGTCCTGCGACATCGGGTATTTGGTGTGTTGTCCAATGTCTTGGATGGCAAATGCCGGCCACTGCGTCTTGAGATCCAGCCCCACCGCGTGCTTCCAGTATGTCCGTGCATCGACAAGCGCAAGGCTCACCTTGTCGCGGAACTCCTTGGCTGTCTCCAGCAGCTCCTTCTCGAGTGCTTCGCGCGACTCGTCGCTGTTGTAGAACACAAGCCCAAGCGGGAGGCTCGCTTTCGAGTACGTGCTGAATGTCCTTGCTGACAGCTCGCCCAACACCGGCACTGATCTGGATCTTACAAACCGGCGGATGTTGTCGATTGTGTACTTTCCACTGAAGACGCTCATCTGTCCATCATAGTCCGTGTAAACACCTATCCCGGGCATCGCGATCTTTTGTTTCTTTGCCGTGCTCTTGTCCACGACAACCCCAAATGTAAAGTCCTCAATGAGCTCCTTTGCAACCTCCCTCAGCATCCCCAGCTCCATGACCAATGTGTTCTTAAAGTACCCAACAACAACAACGTGGTCTGACTTTACGAAGCTGGAGTGTTCAGCCGCCCGCACCTCTTTGACTGGCGGTCCCTTGTGTTTGCGCATATAGCTGACTATGCCGGACTCCTGCCGCGAGCCGTTGTAGATTCCGAACCTGCCGTCCAGCACCACCTTCATTGTCGGGAACCCTTGAATCCCTACCTGGTCGCAGAGTGCTGCATTCTTGGTGCAGTCCACTTTTGCCAGCGGAACGTTGTCGGCCTCCAGCGTTGCTGCTGCCTTCTCGTACGCTGGCTTTAGCGCCTGGCAGTATAGACACCACGGCGCATAGAACTGGACCAGTGCCAGGTGCTGCCGGTCTACCCAGCTATGCATGGTGCTGGCATCAAGCTCGCGGACCGCTGACTCCCTCGCCTCTGTACCTGCCGCAATTGCCCCGCTGGCTGTCAGGAGCCCTGCCATATACTTGAGAATGTGCATGAGCTTGGCAGATTTCACAATTGCAACTGGTCGTAGTTAATGGACAAAAAAATGAAAGATACAAAATGCTAATAATACCAACTTGTAAAACAGAAATGCAAAAAATGTGAAAACGAATGATTGTGTAGAAAAAAAAAGAACAGTATGGCTCGTTTCTCTGGACCAACCGGTTATCCCCCAGTTCATATCAGAACGGAAAGGTCTTTTGTCTTTTTCTTCTCACTTTTGCCTCAATGTGCTAAACCCACGCAAAAGCCAAGTCTCTTTGTGCATTGACACGATACAAAAACAGCGCTCTGGTGTTATCCATCCGATTACAACCGTTTGCTTCTCTGTGCCCAGAAATACGAGACTATCTACTTTAGGCCTATTTAGAAAGAAAAAAAGTGCGAGGAATGAGAACAACATAAACCCCTCTCCAAAAAAATGGTATGCTACTCGCTTAGAAGCTTCATAAGCGCAGTGTGGTTCAGATCTGCTGGGAGTTTGCGCCCATCGTCGGTACGCACATCCTCTATCTTGCCCAGCTCATTGAACCGCACGAGGATCCTGCGATTAGACATTGATCCAAGCCCATCGCCTATTGTAAGAACAATCGTGCTTCCTTCCACTCTGGCGCTGACAACAGGTGCAATAGTCTTGATCCAACGATCCACAACCTTCTGCTGCTCCTGGCTATCGAGTGCTGTCATCCGACGGCGCTGGTCCTCGCTCTTCAGCTGTGCCAGTCGACCATCCAGCCGCTCCTGCTCGCGTTGCATTTCGTCGCGCATAGCTGTTTCGCGGAGCAATTCGTTGTGCACTGCTTGCAGCTCACGCGTCTGCTGCTCCACGGCGTCTCTTTCCTTTTGCTCCTTCTCCTCCAGGGCGTGCGCCAAGGACCCAAGCTCGGCCTCCAGTCTGTCAACTTCGTTTGACAGCTCTTCATTCTCACGTGCCAGCTCCAGAACTTCCTCGTACCCTTTACACTCTGTGTCTATTTTTCTGTTTACCTCCTCCACTTTTGCGTCTAGCCGTAGCTGAACCCCTTCAAGGATACGCTCTTCCTCCTCTACAGATATCTCCAGCTTGCTAAGCTCGTTGTTGTTCGGAATAAATGATGCTCCGCTAATGCGCTCCGCGAGTATTTCCCTTGCACGGCAGGCAATGAGCGCTTCTCTGTTCTGCGTATACACGCTCCTGTAGTGGTCTATGTATGTCTGGATGGTAGCAGGGAAATGCGCCAGATCTGTTGGAAGCTCTTTTGCGCTCTCTTGGACTCTCTCCAGATACAGACTCTTTAGGTCGTTGACCCACAGTTTGCTTGATGAAAGCTCATCGCGCTGTCTACATGTGGGTAATTGGTACTTTTTAAGCGTTTCCTTGTTAGCACAATGGTTCATTAAGGACCCCACCACTTCTTTTTGCTATGCCAACGGATACAATTACCCATCTTTCTGACGGAGACTACTTACAGCGCGCATTCTTTTGTATCCATCATTTCAAATAGAAACAAATAATAGAATAAATGAAAGAGAAGACTAGTGATAGTACATTAGCAATGCAATAAAAAAAGTAAACAGAAAGTAGAAAGAGAAAAGAAAAATTAAAAGTTGGGAAAACAAAGCTCAAACAAACACAGAAGAAAACTGATGTTTACGATATTGCAATGCTGGCCAATCACAGAAGCCGCTGACCAATGCATCAACTCCCAGCACTTTTCCATGGATTGCTAGGCGCCATTATCTGATTCATTGAACGTGGAGAGCAGCGAAGTGTTGTACGAGCTGCAGTCCTGACACTTGTGGTATATAAAGTGGAACCTTGTTACAGACCGCTTGTGGCAGTCGTTGCAAAATACCAACGCTTGTGTTTTCCTGTACTCGACTGGCATGCAGCTGATTCTCATGTAGCTGTCAATTTCAGTAAAGATGGGCTTTGTGTCGCAAAGCGACGCAGAACACACTGGGCATTTGTACGAGTACTGAATATGCTTGTTCAAGCAAGGCTCGTGCATCAAGTGGAGGCATTCGGCCTGGATGATGCTGTGGACTGAGTCAAAGAACTGCTCCCCGCAGATAGGACAGTCGCAGTGGAGCCGCTTCTCTTTGCATCCGTGCTTGTCGCGTGCACTGACAGATACACACGCTTCGCACGTATCGCAATGGTAGTAGTCGCTCTTGCATCCGCTCAGACATATGCCGCATCTATCGCAGTGGAATATATTCTTGCTCTTATCGTCGTCAAGGAGCTTGCATTTGTCGCAATAGTAGTGGCCTAGAATTGCTAAGCATTTTCTGCAGCTCTGTGCCACTGGCTGCGATTCCGAACACAGCATACACCTCATCAGCTCTACAGCGTGCCTGTCCATGCTGTGGTCGCTGCTGCTGTCGTGGCAAAACCGACATGCAGCCCATTTATTGCAGCAAGGAGCAAGAACCTTGGCTTTCAGCTGGTAATGGGTGCATCCAAGAATTGTTTGCGCCTGGTCGTGGTACGAGATGCTAGCTTCTCCAGCAGGTATCTCATCTGTAGTATCTGTCTGTCTGTTGTATGTGGTTTTCGAGTGTCCCATTAGTAGCTACACCTTAGGCTGCTTGCATTCGTTGCAGTAAAAATGGGCCATCTGTTAATTCTCATAGTGTTAGAAATACCCCCGTTTACTCTTTTGGCTTGAAAGTCAGGACAAACCCCAAACCATGACTCTTTCTGTTCCAGCCGGCTTACCTCTTGTGCCTGTCTGGCCTTTTCTGTCTCGGTCAAGCCTGAGTCTGCATGTATTCGCTGTATTGCTACCCGAAGTAGCTTTTGCGATTCCGTTTCAAAAGAGCCTGTGGTCATCGTCTTTGTATTTAAACAAATAAAAAAGGCTATAGACGTGTTCTAGTCAAGGTAGTATTCATATCAGCATGGTATATTGATGTCAAGGAGAGTCGTTTATTCAAAGGGGGTATGTATATTAAAGTTTAACAGCTTCAGAGAAAAGAGAATTACCACGGAACATCAATGCCGTAGCAGCTTTGCAATGAAAGCACCGGAACCTACCGCTCCTACTAGAAGCAAATTGTAAAGTAAGAAGAAAAAAGGTAACCGAGTCCGTGCATTTTCAGCACCGTTATTTGAACATGACCTGTGTGAGAATAAGATGTCTCTTCTTGTCCAGAGTGCACTGGCCATACCGATTGGATGAAATATGCGGCTGCACATCTTCTTGTCACATGGACCCCCATTCAGTGCCAGCACAGCAAAGAGAGACAAATGGCCAGCAGCTACAAGCTAAGAGCGCTTGAAATGTGTTTCTTTAAACGTGAGACAGTGAAAATCTCTATATTCCCACTTAAGGAAAGGAGGCGAAATCTCTATTCACAGCTGCAATGGCAATGGCTTTTTTATATGGTCACAAGGGCCATACATATTTTGTTGGCTGCAGCTAAGACATTAAACTCTTTGTTTTTGCTCCCTCTCGATTTTGCTCCATCGTGATTAGATCACATTCTTGATCAACGGGATCGGGGATTGCGCAGCAAAAGGAGGACAAGGGGAAAGATAAAAGTGCTGGATTTATGAAAGCTTGCTTGTGTTTGACAGCCATATTTCTGGAGCGGTCTTCGGAGTTCTTTATCAGCAAGCATTGCTGTGCTACAACAGCACATTTCCGCCAGCAGATTTCTTTCTTTTCTTCGCTTCTCTCCTCCTCTTCCTCCTCTTCTCTTTCATCATTGAAATTACATCGTTTCTTTTACCACTATTGTTTTCTTGTGGATAACCGTTGCTTTTTTTTTGCGTGTAGTCCATCTTTTCCAGTCTTAAAACAAAAAGTACTACTATCAAACATGGCCCAATCCTCGACATCGAGCAAGTGTGGTGATCTGACCAGCGCAATAGACCGCGCTGCCAAGCTTAACATTCCAACAACTATTGTTGTGTTTGGAGCCTCAGGCGATCTTGCAAAGAAGAAGACATTCCCTTCTCTCTTTCATCTATTCGAGCAATCGCTCTTGCCAAAGCGCATAAGCATCATTGGTTACGCACGCACACAGATGTCTGATGACGAATTTCACAAGAGAGCCACATCCCACTTCAAGCCAGATACTCCGCATGACACGGTGGCCGGCTTCCTCAAAATATGCAAGTATGTGAGTGGCAAGTACGATGTCGACAAGGACTTCAAGGCTCTGCGCAAAGCAATTGAGGACCACGAGGGGGCCATTGGTGTAAGCAATACGGACGAGAGGGTCCATGTTTACTACATGGCATTGCCTCCTTCGGTCTTTGTCGACGTTGCTACACACGTAAAGAACAATGTCTACGACAAGGGCTGCACCAACCGACTGGTCATTGAGAAGCCATTTGGCCACGATCTCGAGTCGAGCCGCGATCTGAGCAAAGAGATCAGCGCCCTGTTCGACGAGAACGAGGTCTTCCGCATCGACCACTATCTAGGCAAAGAGATGGTTAAGAACATCATCACCCTGCGCTTTGCAAACGTCTTCTACGAGGCCGTGTGGAACCGTCACTACATTGACAACATCCAGATAACCTTCAAGGAGCCATTCGGCACTGAAGGCCGCGGCGGCTACTTTGACGAGTTTGGGATTATCCGTGACGTCATGCAGAACCACCTAATCCAGGTCCTCTGTATTGTGGCTATGAACCAACCAAAGTCGCTTGGTGCAGAGGACATCCGCGACCGCAAAACCGAAGTTTTGCGTCGCATCCTGCCAATTCAGCTTGAGGACACGCTGCTTGGACAGTATGTGGCCTCGGCGGATGGCAGCAAGCCCGGATACAAGGACGATGACGGCGTGCCCAAAGACTCAATTACGCCGACATTTGCACAATGCGTGATGCATGTCGATAACGAAAGATGGCGTGGGGTGCCCTGGGTTATCAAGGCAGGCAAGGCGCTAAACGAAGCAAAGATGCTGATCCGCATCCAATACAAGGACATGCCGAATCCGCTGTTTCCTAACCTGGCGCGCAACGAGCTCGTCATCCAGGTCAGCCCCAAAGAGGCAATGTACATTAAGACAATTGTCAAGGAGCCAGGCCTGTCGACGAATCTGGCCATGTCTGAGCTGGATTTGACCTACAAGACTCGCTACCACGACGTCAAGATCCCTGATGCCTATGCGACGCTAATCCTTGATATTCTCAATGGCGACCACTCGAATTTCGTGCGCAGTGACGAGCTGGACGAGGCCTGGCGTATTTTCACGCCGCTGCTCCACAGGATCGAGACTGAGCGCATCAAGCCGCTGCCCTATGAATACGGCTCGCGTGGCCCCGAGGGCGCCTACCAGTTTGTGGAAGATCGTGTTGGGTACAAGAGAACGGGGTTAGAGTACCACTGGGAGGCACCAGAGTAGAAATGTTTGGCACCTGGCTTTCTGGCGTTGGCGGATTTGCCGCAGAACGCATGTGTGTCTTTCATTAGCCTTTTTCTGAGCTTGTGAATGAATTCTTTATGCTTGTTTTTATGAAGAAATAAAATAGATTAGTCTTGCTTACATTTTTTAGAACAAATGCATAGCAAAAAGTGTAACCCTCATACAATAGACAAAAAGCATATTGCCAAAATCGGAGTGCCTGTTCTGCAATGATTCCAGACGCTATCGCTTATC
>JANBOK010000441.1:0-12753 GCA_027595805.1 Coemansia sp. Benny D160-2
TCTATTTCTATTTCTATTTCTATTTCTATTTCTATTTCTATTTCTATTTCTATTTCTATTTCTATTTCTATTTCTATTTCTATTTCTATTTCTATTTCTATTTCTATTTCTGTTTCTATTTTCATTTCCACGTTGTATTTGGAAGCAATATGTGTCTCCTGATTAGGGTTTTATAAAGAGTAAATAAAACATATTTTAAGCTTAATAATGGATAAAAATATAAATTATTTAATGAATAGATAGGGTGGGGGTTCTGATTAAAAAATTTTAATTTATTATCCATTCATTCATTATTGGACTTTAAATTCTGGTTTTATTTGTGCATTTGGTTATCTTTTTTTTGTCCTTCAGAACAACAGCTTGTAAAGCATGCAGAAAGTGTATGCGTACCACACAATTTTTTAAACATGCATTTACCAGCTAAGCACTCTATGTGGCATGGTTTTGTATCTGCTTATTTGCGCTAGCAGCAAAAAAATACAAAGGAAAGAAGAGCTGTGGAACACCTTTTCACATGTATAACATCTAAATGGGTCGCTTTTGATAATGTTTATCTGTTAGCTAGACAAGAGACGTCAAAACAATGAAAAGAGTTGCCATGGAAGAAAAAAGGAATATGCAGGTTAGCATGTTTTCTATCTTCTTGGTAGATGCATACAATGTAATGTGCTGTTAGGAAATATTGACAAGCGTGGCGCTTGCATGCATGGAAGCTGTAAATGGAGGTTTTGATTAACGCCACACACGCTTTCTTTGCAATAAAAACAAGAAAGGGAGCAGAGAGTAAAGCAGCGAAGAAAAGGAAGAAAGAAAAAATCAACATGTATGCTTAGCGAAAGCCGAGTGTGGGTTTCTTTATTCACCCATTCACTTATTCGTCTATTCATTCATCTGTCCATTTAGTATATGCGCCTTGTTGTTGTTATGCTTGTTAATATTGGTATTTGAGAGAAACGTGGGATAATGCAATCCCTTTCTTTCTTTTCTTTCTTCGCTTTTATTCACCGTCACCATCCATTCTGATATTTTATTATTACAGACTTTTGGTTATTCTCGTATTTGAGTAAAAAAAAACATATGAGAGAAAGGGTTAATATTATTTTCTTCCAACTCTAATACCTGGTTATTCATCCGATGTCTACTACTGCCGACCATCTCATTACCAAATCCACGCTACCCAAGGTGGATATTCCAGACACCAGTATTCCAGAGTTCTTTTTCAAGTGTCTATGGAAACACACAAAGCTTGTTGACGAGAGCAACCCGCGACCGCTGTTTGTAAGCGGGACATGCGCAGACGAGTTTCTGACAGCAAGGCAGGTGGAGACGCTGAGCAGGCAGCTTGCAGCGGGACTGTACACCAAAGTCGGGGTGCGTAAAGGCGATGTTGTGGCGGTTATCCTGCCCAACTCAATCTACTATACGGTGGTGGTGCTTGGAGTGCTGATGCTAGGGGCGTCGTGTACGCTTGCAAACCCAGTGGGAACGGTGCGTGAGCTGGTGTACCAGTTAAAGGACTCTGACTCCAAGTTTATCATCACCACGACTGGCATCAAGGACGCAGTTGACAAGGCGGTAGCGGAGGTTGGGCCAAGGATTCGGAAAACGCTGTTTATCGAAAGAGAAGGTGACGAGGTTACTGGAAACAAGTCATCGGTGTTTGATGTTCTGTGCACGGAGGCGGATAGCAGCAACAGCAACAGCAACACTGGCGATACCTGGGACCAAGCAGCAACTACGATCGACCCTGACAGCGTGGCAATTATTCCGTACTCGAGCGGAACAACGGGGTATCCAAAGGGCGTGGTTCTCACGCACCGCAACATAGTAGCCAACATTCTGCAGGTGACAATGCTGCAGACATACGATGGCCCAGATCCATCGTCATCGTCATCGTCATCAACATCGCTATCGTCGATGGCCAACAGCGCCAAGGGCGCGGAGATCAGAGAAAGCAGCAAGAGAGGAGCGACGGTGGCGGTGCTCCCGATGTACCACAGCTTTGGACTCTTGTTTCTGTGCTTCCAGGCGCCCAGCAGAGGCATAACAACGGTGGTGATGGCAAAGTTCGAGATGCAGGGGTTTCTGCAGCTGGTTGAAAGGCACCGGGTGACGGAGGCAATCCTGGTGCCGCCAATAGTAAGCGGACTGGCCAAGATGCCAGAGGAAGCGCTGTACAAGCACGATCTCAGCAGTCTGCGCTCGGTGCTTGTTGGAGCAGCACCGCTGTGCAAGGACACGATAGCAGCGGTGGAGAAGCGGCTGCCCAGAGTGCGCGTGTTCCAGGGCTACGGACTGACGGAGACAAGCCCAGCCGTGTCGCTTAACAGATACGAGGACCCGGTGGCTGGGTCGTCAGGACGACTGCTGCCAAACATCGATGCAAAGGTTGTTGACGATGAAGGCAATGCGGTTGATGCTGGCAGCAGGGGAGAGCTGTGTTTCCGCGGGCCAAACGTCATGGCAGGATACCTGAATCGGGAAACAGAGACCAGCGAGTGTATTGACTGCGATGGGTTTTTCCACACCGGCGATATCGGGTACATTGATGAGCAGCAGCACGTGTATCTGACGGACCGCAAGAAGGAGCTGATCAAGTACAACGGGTTCCAGGTGGCGCCGGCGGAGCTGGAGGGAATCATGCTGCAGCATCCGAGCGTGCGCGACTGCGCTGTGGCTGGCGTGTACGATGCGCGCAGACAGACAGAAGTGCCCAGGGCGTACATAGTGCTTTGTTCTCCTCTGGGTGCGGATGAGAAGATAGATAGCGGCGATGGCAGTGAGAATGTTGCCGAGGAGGTTGTTGCGTGGACCAACAGCCAGGTCGCATACTACAAGCATCTGCGTGGAGGCTATGTTCTTCTGGAAGCCATTCCGAAGAGCGCGTCTGGCAAGATACTGCGTCGGGTTCTAAAGGAAAAGCACGGCGACGAGTGTGCGTGCCCCGGAGGCAGCATTGGATCGGAAATGAAGTAGAGAAGTAGCGATTTGATCGGGGTGTTTTCATTTGATTTGGAGCACTTAGTTTTTGAGTTTACACATGACCACGGGTTTCAAAAGGAGGAAGAGAAGAGAATGCACTTGGTGTTCATCGCATCTCCTGGAAAAAAGGGAGGGAGGGGGCCTACTGCTCTCAGCACAGGCACCAAGCGGCAGAGCAGGGGGAGGGGGAGGAGAGGAGAGGGAATGATTGATGAAGAGATTCAAACGAAACGAATCGAAGAGAAAGAATAGCAGTGAGGCGGCCATTCTTCGATGCATCCGCGCTGTTCCATCCTGGCGCCTGGCATTCCGACACCGGCGCGCAGGACGGAGAAGAAGGAGAAGGAGGAAAATAAAGGAGCCATCCATCCCGCTCGTCCATCCAGAGATATAGACAGACATTTGTTTAGACTTCAACACAACCGACACTCCAGCCGCAACAATCAACAATACACACACAGAAGAACAGTCGCATGGAGCTGCAAGCAAAGCTGCAACAGAGCCTGGCGCACAGCAAGCGGCCGCGGACGGTTGTGCGTGGGCTGCGCGCAGCGTGGGTGGCGGCGGTGGTGTACAGCGAGGTGGGCGTGTACTACTGGCGCATCGGCCGGTGCCGGTGGCCGGAAGCGAAGACGGAGGCGGATGCGGAGGCGGATGCGATCGCGGGGCGGCCGACGCGCGTGGCAATCGTGGCGGACGCGCAGATCGTGGACCACTACTCGTACGGGCAAACGGGAATGCTGCTGCGCATCGTGGAGTTCTTCACGGACATCTACGTGCGCAAGGCGTACCTTGTGCTGCAGGACGTGCGGCAGCCGGCGATCGTGGTTAATCTGGGTGATCTGATGGACGGCGGGCGCGAGCTGCTGGAGGACGCGGACGAGGCGTGGCTGGCGGAATACGCCAGATTCCGATCGGTGTTCCGCAACCGCGCGCCGGCGACGCGGCGCGTGCTCGAGATGGCCGGCAACCACGACATCGGCATCGGCAACACGGTTGTTGCGCACGCGCTGCGCCGATTCCACCGGCGCGTGGGCGCAACCAACCAGATCGTGGCGGCCGGCGGCCACCGCCTGGCGCTGGTTGACACGCTGACGCTCGAGAGCGACGATCCCGCCGTGCGGAGCGGCGCGCGCAGGCTGGTCGAGCAGCTGCGCAGCCAGCGCGAGAGCAACAGCGCGGCGCCGCCAACGCTGCTGTTCTCGCATGTGCCGCTCTGGCGCGCCGCCAACACGCCGTGCGGGCCGCTGCGGCAGAGCAGGCACGGCGCGCTGCTCAGCCGGCGCGGATACCAGTTCCGCGACCAGCTGCAGCGCAACACAACCGAGTATCTGCTGGAGGCGGTGCGTCCGCAGGCCGTCTTCAGCGGCGACGACCACGACACCTGCTCGGTGACGCACCCGGCGCCCGGATCCGGCGAGCCGGTGCCCGAGCACACGATCGGCGCCTTCGGCTGGGCCAGCGGCGTGCCCGTCGCCAGCTACGCGCTGCTGACGCTGGCGCCTGGCGTCGGCGGTGCGCCGCCGGCGTTTGCGCTGCAGCACTGCTTCCTGCCGTACCAGCTGGGCATCTACAAGGCCTACGTGCTGCTGCTTGCCGCGTCGCTTGCGCTGCTGCTGCGCGCGTGCTGGTGGCGCCGGCGGCTGGCGGCTGCGGCCTCGGCTGGCGGCGCCGGCCAGCGCATCCGAGCGCAGCCGGAGATGCGCTCGCGCCTGTCGCTGCCGCTGGATGTGCTGCGCGCCGCCGGGGCTGTTGCGCTGGTGGCCGCGCCGGCGTACGTCGCCTGCATCCTGTACTTTTACGCGGTGTAGTAGCCCGGCGGCGATCTGATCCTGGGCCGATCGGTTGCATTAGGCTGGACTGGTGTCGGTTTTTATTCCCTGCGCACAGAAAGAAGGAAGAGAGTGAGATAATAAAAGAAAGTAAGGAAAATCACGGTCGGATCAGATCAGCTCCGGGATCTAGTACCTCGAGCCGCCCCGGCCCCGGCCGCCGCCGCGCCCGCCGCGGAAGCCGCCGCGCCCACCGCGGAAGCTGCCGCCGCTGCCGCCGCCGTTGCCGCCCTGGCGCGGCGTCGAGTAGTCGAGGCGGATGTTGCGGCCGTCGAGGTCGCTGCCGTTCCACTCCATCGCGCTGGCCGCAGCCTCGACGGAGTCGAACTCAACGTAGCCGTAGCCCTTGGCGCGGCCGGTCTCGCGGTCCGTGATGATGCGGACCGAGACCACGGTCCCGCACTCCTCGAACGCCTGGCGCACGCTGTCCTCGGTCGAGCGGAACGACATGTTGCCGATGAACAGAACCTTGGACGGCTCGCTCGAGCTGCCGCTGCGCTGAGCCGCATGCTTCGAGTCGCCGGCGTGGCCGTCGGTCTTGTCCATGCGCACGGCGCGCCCGTCGACCTCAAAGTCGGTGGCCTCCATCGCCTTCTGCTGCGCGTCGGCCGATGCAAAGTCGACGTAGCCGAATCCGCGCGACCGCCCCGAGTTGGGCTGCATCGCAACGCGCGCTGCCACGACTTCGCCGAACGCGCCGAACGCCGTTGCCAGACTCTCGTCGGTTGTGGCGAATGCCAGGTTGCCGACAAACACTGAGTGCACCTTGGCGCCCTCCTCCTCGGTCTTCGGCTTCTTGGCTGTCGCCTCCGTGTCCTCCATCTCCACGTCTGACCCGGCCTTGCGCTTGCCGCCCGACGAGTCGCTCTCGTCCTCGTCCGCGTCAGACTCGGAGTCGGAGCCTGAGCCTGAGTCGGATGAGGATCCGTCGGCCTTCTCGCTCTCCGCGTCCGACGAGTCGCTGTCCGACGACTCGTCTTCGTTGTCCGATTCGGCCGCCTTCTTCTCCTTCTTCTTGGCGTCCTTCTTTGCTGCAGCCGGCGCCTCGTTGTCGGAAGATACCTCGCTGTCCGATGCCTCCTCCTCCTCAGACGACGATGCTTCCTCCTCCGAGGAGGACTCCTCGGCCGAGGACGATGATGCCGACTCCTCTACCTCTTGCTTGCGCTTCTCCTTCTTGGACACCTACATCATTGAACCATTGACAAAAGTTGGTTGTTGGTTGGATGTCGAGATCACACATACGCGAAGTAAATTGCTTTAGTTGACACCTGCTGCATTATAATCCATTCACCCATCACCATACATCTCTTTGCTGTTTATTGCTATACTTGCCTTGTTCTTTGACGATGCTGCTGTTGCCTTGGTCATCTTGCTATTTTGTTATCTTTTTGATATATACAGTTCAAAAAAAGAAAGAAAGCGTATATTTTTGTGTTTCTTTTTAAAAGAAGGAGGAATAGAGGTGTAATATAAAAAACTTATGAGAATAAACGGGAGAGGAGAGAAGAAAATATACGAACCGAAACGGCTATAATTTTTTTATACTTTTTCGCTTTGTTTGTTTTCTTCGGCTTGATCTCTCTTGCTCCCTTTTTTTTCCAATGTGCACCACTGAAAAAAAAATACATTTATAAAAAAAACTTTTTTTTTCTTTCAATACTTGGACCGGATCAACTGAAACAATAGGAAAATAAATAATACGATAATCAGTTGATTCGTTTATTATGCGATTAGAGAAAAAAGGGATTAATTCAGGTGGGTCTTTGATCTGTAGTGATCCGTATTTCTTGTTTTCCAAATCAAGCATATGCTGTTCATCCCCTCTTTTATCATTGCCAAAACTTTTGCCACTTAAAAAAGGCGTATATTCCACGTTAGCTGGGCATAGCAGCAGATTTGCTGCCAGGTAAAAATGATTAGCTCCTTTTTTGTTTGTATATATAAGCATTGGTTCCAGTAGCGATTCATATGTTTGCTCACATCTCTCTGAGCTACATTGTTGCCTAGTTCATCCTGCCGACTATTATTTGCTTCCTGATATAATCTATAGATTTATTCATTTTTGCATGCTAATTTGCTCTTTTCTTTTATTTCTTTTTTAAAAAAACTAAAATAATTACTGCTAGTTTAATGTCAGCTGGATTAATGATAGCTGGGCAGGCAATGACTGCGAATAACACGTGAGCTGGACTGCTGATGCTTGATGGGAGTGAATGGATTACGACTACACTTTCTTTAAACCTGCGCTGTGCGGAATGTAAATTCGTAACATAAATACTTGAAACTATATGCACTCCAAACATACAATCAATTGTCTGTTGCAATTCTATACCACAGGAAAAACCAATATCATCTTGATTTGCTAGTTATCTTTTTAGTAAACACTAATATAATTGTCAGCTTGCAAATTCCTTATTCCAGAAATTTTTATTCATCTTTGTACATCCTCAAAAAACAGCCGATTCCAGAAATATCACATGGGGGATATCTAAAATGGATATATTCGTGAATTTAAAAATAGATATCCCCATTTTCTTACTGAAATTCTGTTAACAAGAATTTATTCCTCGTTAGCGATGGACTCTCACTGCAAATCAGTTTTTTCTTGAGGATATAAAAAGAGTAAAGTGAGGAAGCCCATTTTGGCTAAACATATAATTCACATATTCATCTCCACCAAAGATATCATAGTGCAAATATAACAATTAGATATTAGACCTACCAATCATGCCAAACCGTAAAAATGGACCAACACCTGTTATACAACCACCACTCACGGAGGAGCAAGAAAGAGAACAGCTGCAGCAAGAATTAAATGCAGAAACCTTGGCAGCAGTGAGAGCACATACAGAACGAAGATTACGAGCACTAAGCGAAAGGGCTAGGAAACTCCCATCTCAGTCAAGATAAGTTGCAAACAAGCGTGTAAACCGCAATTATATTTATAACAACTACAAGATGAATAAAAGAGTTGTTTGAGTAAGGAGAAACCCAAGGAGTAGAGGAATAATCTTTTAAACTTTGAAATCTAGGACAAATAAATAATTGAAAAACAAAATAGTGTATGAATATATTTAATGGTTACATTTGCATACATGGTTCGCTGAGGCAGGTTCTCTGGACTTTTCTTAGTATCAGGCTCAGCGTATCTTGCCTTGGTCCACGAGTGAAATGGTATCATGTAAAACGTAAACTGCGCTGAACCCCCCATTTTGACCGTTTGTCCCTCATTTCAAACACGCAATAGACAACGAGAGAACATATAGAAAAGCAATAATATTGGCTAAAAAGATACAGGAAAATGGAAATGAAAATATTACTAGCTCTTCACGCTTTTACACAAGGGGGCGAAGTCTGAGAATAAAAGGAGTTTATAGTTTTCCCCAGTTATTCTCCATCGGCTGTTCGCCGCAAGGATACGCAGTATGAGGCATGTACACGCTCAGCAGCTCTGTGCCAAAGCCGCATTTATTGCAAACGTAAGTGTAGTCAATTGCCGATGCCGATGCTGTTGCTGCGCCTGGAGAATAAAGAAGCGCAGATGGAGAGAAGCTCGACGGGCTTCCTGGCGACTGTGACGAGGGTGAAGCTAATCCGAGTAAATGCGCGTCATCTGCTGGCGCTGCTGTGTTGATAGGAGCTAGTCCGTTGCCGCTGCCGCTGCTTGTGGTTGATGCTAGCGATGACCGGCGGCGGCTAACGTGCGGCTGGTATGATAGAGAGCTTGGAAGAAGAGACATTTTTTGATCGTGGAATAGTGAGGAAACAGTTGTTACTTTAATGTGGAAAAGAATAAAGTGGGAAAAAAGGTTCAAGCGGGTGGAAAAACGGCGGCTGAGGGAGAGAATAATGAAGCGTTTTTATAGATTTAGGAAAGAAAACACATGAATAAGCAAACAGCAGCCATTAGTAATGGAGGACGGATGATGCGGTGCACTGGACGCGAACGAACCAAGGAATGCAAAGCAAAGCAGGATCGTATGAAGGCCAAGAGTAATAAAAAATAAAAAAGGCATGACCTCAATGCGCTATCTTTCATTCCATTCATGCATGTGCAGCCTCTTTTTTCTTCGTATTTTCCTCTTATCACCACCGCAGCAGAGGGCAAGTGAGGTTTCGTTTTTCCTTTTTTTTTTCCTGCTGTGGGATTGATTGTTGCAGTCGTTCGGACTTTTCGGATTATTTTCCAACAGCTTTTTTCCTATCGCGTCCTTTTGTTGCTGCTGCTGCTGCATCTGCTGCCAAAAACGGACTACCATCACGGCTATTCTGACAAATCAGCGCTCAGCATCGCAGCACTGGCTGCTCATGATTGCTGGCTCTTTTCTTTTTCCATCTGCAGCATCGAATGCGGTATCTGCTTTGAAATCCATTGGTCGGTGCTTTTTCTCTAGCTATGCAGACTGTGGAAGAGGATGGAACAAGCGGGGATCTGCACACGCCAATACGAGAAAAAGTGATGCTAAGCAAGCGTAGTCTAGCCTAGTCGATGCTAGTTGATGGCGTGCGTGTGTTCCGTTATCGCGATTACATTTTTCTTACGGTTCAGCAAGAAAAGCAGCAGCATCTCGGTTCGAATAGATGCCATTCATTGTTGCTCAACAAAGAAATAGTAAAATACGCTCCAGCTACATCATAATGACTGGAGAGAGCTAAAAGAACAATGGCAGCCACCTGAGCGCAACGCTCGGCCCCTCCTTTCATAAGGGAAAAGCGTGACGATATCCGCCGAGGATAATGGCCAGCCAGGCAAGAAAACTCTTCAAGCGATATATTGCAATCGATGGAAACAAAACAAAACAACGCTCAAAGGCCTTCCTAACCGGAGAAGAAGCGGTATGCTACCCACTGCGCAAAGGCAATGACGTTGCACAGCCAGGCCACCAGGTAAACGAACCACATTGGGCCAGCCACGGCGCCATTGACACGCAAAACAGACACAAACAGCACAAACAGCAGGCCAACGACGATCTTGCCCAGATGGAAGCCCGGCGAAAACAGCGCGCCCGACCGCGCACGCTTGTTCACAAGAATCTGCGGCACCAGCCACACGGAGCCGTACACGGCATCCAGCACAATGAGCAGCTGGATGGCAAAGGCCAGCACGCTGCCGAGCGACATCGGCTTGCTGCTGAAGATGGTCAGAAGCGACGTCACCACCAGCGTCGGCCCAACCGAAAGCACGAGCCACCGCATCGCCATCCGATCGACGCTCCGGCGGATGTTCCGGATGTGCTCGTGCGGATCGTCCGCCTTGATTGCCGAAGAGTATGCCGGAGCTGGCAGCGTCTCGTCGCCTTCGGCAGCAATGTCAGCAATGCCGCTGCCGATGCTGCCTGCGCTAGATCTCCTTCTTCCTCTTCCTCCATCCACGGATTCTTCGCTGCTGGCTGCAGACGCCGGCGTCTCGTCCAGCTCGGTGTCCTCCAGGAGCTGGTATCCTGGCCGGTCCTGGTGCTGCTGCCGATTCAGGAGGCGGCGGCTCTCCCAGTGCTCCCTCCACCTTCGCGGATCAAGGGGAACGCCGTACATTGCAAGCGCAACAACGAGGACAGCCGCATTGTAGGGGCTGAGAATGGCCGATCCAAGGCCGATGGAGGGGGCCAGAACAAGCATGCCAATCGCGTAGGTGGCAAGAACGATGGCAAACGAGGTGCGCGAGAAGCCAGCCCACTTGTCTCTTGGGCCCAGGAAGAAGCACATGCCAAGGAACATGACTACCAGATAGACGCAGTACATGGCTATCAGCACAAGCGCAGCGCAGAGGAACGTGCGGATGCCGCGCGAGTAGACGAAATCCACAAGCGGCTCGTCGCCAATGTACAGCGCCGGCTTGAAGAGAACAAGCCGCGTTCCGCCGGGACTCTTGGGATCGGGCACAGGCACCTTGATCGGCGTCATCGTCAGATTGTTGGCCGCCGGCATCATCAGCATCGCCACCATCTTTGGCATGATCCACCGCAGTTTGATCCCATCAAGCTCCAGCGCCACATCGATGGTCTGTGCGGCATCGGATGATGCCGAAAGGCCGTGCGTGGGCCACTCGTTCTTGACAAAAATGTCCTGCAGAAGCGGCGGATTGTACGTGTACGTGGCCTTTCCTCTGCTATCCGCCGCTGGGCTGTTAGGAAAAACTATTCCAAACGGCAGCTCCTTCTTGGTGAAGGCGTGGTTTTCCAGCACCATCGCCCACGAAACGCCCGCTGTTGCAACGAGCTCGTAGTCTACCGCCACGTCGCTTTCAAACTTGATGAACGGAAAGGCCGTTCTGACCGGCTCCGGATGGATGGGCCTCCATTTCACCAGCTCCGCGTACTTGTGGACTGCAAATGGATCCGATACGTTTGGATGCGGCGCAAACTGCCCCCTCTTCTGCACAAATATGTGTGCGTACAGCGCATCCGTGTGTTTCTCCAGCGACTTTGCCGCCACGCTGACCTTGACGCTAGTCTTGTATGACGGATACCTGTTCTCCAGCGTATGTGGCTCCAGGTGCCACAGCTCCTGTGCCGTTTCAAAGAATTTGTCAGCATTGGCCTTGGTTAGCGTCTTTATCGGCGAGGCGTACACCTTTGCCTCGTACTCGGTGTCGTCGCCCTGCCACGACATGCGGTAGAAAGTCGGATCCTTTGCGTCTGGCGGCGGGTTTACGCGGTTGAGCGTTGGCGGCGCAGCCTCCAGATACTTGTAGGCCCACACGTACATGAGCGCCAGGCCTGCCATTGTCACAAGCATTCCAACCAGATACAGCGCCTTGACAACGCGTCTGGCCACCACGCCCCAGCTATTGCCCGCCATCGCTGAGTATTTCTACGCACGTAGTTGTCTGCCGAGGTGTAAAAAGAAGTATGAGGAAAAGGGGGTTTAGAGAACAATAACGGCCTATTTAATGTGTAGAAGCAATGGAAGAAGAAAGAAAGAAAGACCCAACACCGCCAGCAAAGCTCGGAGAGAAAAGACTGCGGATTCGCTTTAGAAAACGACAAAACGCTTGGCTTTTTTCCCAACTTTTTTGTTTACACTTTTCCCCATCATTTTTCTTTGCGAACTGCAACAGTGAAGCAAAGCTACACATTTTCTCTACTCTGAAATAAATAGAAAACAGCGGAATGTCGATCATTTGTAAAAATGATGCTAATCTGTAGACCACGTCTAATTTTTATGCAAATAATTGACGATTATGATCAGTGGAAACACCTGGATACAAATTTATTAAACTATATGCCGTTATGAACTTTGACTGCTTGGACAAAGTATCAAACGCACACATGAAATCAAACGACTGCAGTTTATTGACTAGTGCAAGAAACAAAGTTTAATTAAAATTCCTGTAGTTATTTTTACATCTCATTGCTCGTACAAATTCATATTAATTAAAAAAATAGATGGATGACAAATACAGCAATAAATTAGAAATTGTTTAATGAATTTTGAGCCAAATTGGGAAATGGGGACGGAAATACATACATATGGTGTGTCTTTTTGCTTTACTCTTTACGTTATTCCACACATTTCTAATTTGCTACAAACATATGAAAATATCTGGTCATTTCGATAGAAGCCGCTCTAAAGTCTACTATTCATAAACTATCATATTAAATAGCACATTTCAGAAACATTAAATGACCATGTTTTTTAAAAAAAATAGGTAGCAGATAATTAAACAGAATGTTAGTACTATGATTCTAAAATTCTATTTTGGGGAAATTGATTGCACGTATATTGTTTGCAAAATTAATTTTATTTCTTTACTACGACGTCAAGGGACCTCACGCTCTCTAGTCAAAAAGCTTTAATGAGAAAAATAATTTTAATTTATTACTAGTATGGACACAGAGTGTACTATAAGAAGTGTAATGAAATTTGTATTAACTGAAAAGGTATATAAAGAAAGCATTTGCTGCCACTAGAATTCACTTTTCACATTATTCAATCA
>JANBOK010000442.1:0-12727 GCA_027595805.1 Coemansia sp. Benny D160-2
TGCTGCGTGGGTTGGAAGGATGTGTTCTTGCTTCAAACCCAGCCTCAATCATGATCTAGGCGGTCTGCGATTCTACACGGTCTCACCCACCGTTGCCAGTGGTTTGTTTTCTTGTTAACCCGCCAATGGAAACAAGGATCTTTTGGCTCTTGCATATTGCCGTGAATATGCAACCACATGTAATGGCTGAGAATGAAGAATATGCCCAGCGTGTTGAATGTAACTGTAACCCCACCTGTCACTTGCTAAGCTCATTGTTTTCATTCTTAGTTTAAAGAATAAGAAAAAAAGCCATAAAAATTACCAAACGCTTTCAAAACGCAGAATAAAAGGAAAAGGAAAAAAGAAAAAAACTACAGTTTTACATTCTGTTGGAGCCGATATTAATGCTCTCGAGCACTGGTGCTGGGATCTTTTCGCCGTTCTGAATAAACGATAAAAGACATGGAAAGTTTCCATCGTCATCGTCCACCCTGACGCCACCGCAGATGCTGCTCTTGCCGTTTTTGTGCAGTGTGGTGTCAAACTGAAACTCTGACAGCGTGTTTGCAGGCGACCCATTGTTATCATTGTTGTTGCTGAGACCGTTGTGGCTGTTTCTATTGGCACTTGTCTCCTCCGACTGTGCAATCGACAGATTGAGACAAGAAATGCTGTCGCGCAGACTCTGTGCGCTGTTGTTATTCACCGAATCATTCAGCATCTGACTACTGCTACTACCACTGCTGCTGCTGCTGTTGCCACCTATAGAGTCCCTGCCTACTTTGGTTGCCCCATTGCTAATTCGCTTGTAGCTTTTAGACAAAGCCGTAGCACCACCACCGCCGGCGCTGTTTGTCTGCCGCCGACTGGTAACAATCTTCAGCGGAAGCCTCCCTGTTGCCTTCTTTGTTGTTCCGAAACTTCCTCCAAGCGTCATCGCAATGTCCACGGTGTACTCGTAATCTAGATACACTGACGAGACCGGAGACATCTCCGCCATTGGTGGCAGAGTAAACTGCACCTTGGCAAAGCGATACGACCCCTTTGCAAGCAGCCCGCCAAGCGCCACGGGTGTCACCGAGGACAGTCTGTTTGTGCACTTTGATTGCTGCAGCAGCGGGTTGTATGTTGAGTTAGCGCGTGCCAGCGAAAGGTAGCTGTTGTTGCCCGTCACAGGCGAGGCTGTTGTTTTACTCGGCTGGTATCTGCTGGATATGGTGTCTGATATTGAGCTGCGATCGCTGATGCTGTCTTCGTTCTCGCTGCTCATATTTCTTGACAGGCGATGGCCGTTGCTGGAGCCAATGCCGCCGCCATAGTTGATTGAAGAGCCCTTGCTTGTCAGTGGAGACGATATTGTACTGCCGGTTTTCTGTAGCAATTGCTGCTGCTGCTGCTGTTGCTGCTGTTGCTGGGTGGTTGCTGGCGACAGATATGGCGTTGACATGGCAGAGACGGTTTCAATTGCAGAGTTGTCGGGGTTTTGCTGCGTGTTGGATAAAGGCAGGACAGCAGTGGCGGTGGCGGCGGCGGCAGTTGTATCGGACTGCGCTGGTAGCAAGCATTGCGAATAGATACTGTTCTGCTGGCGAACGGCTGCACCAAGCGACGCTGTGCGAGAACGCCCAAGAGTGTGGGTACTGGATAGCTGCTGCAATCCCGAGCCTGGCTGTATATGACTTGTGCTATCTAAAGAAGTTGTTGATTCGGACATCCCCGTCCGAGCATTGCCGAGGGTATCGCAGCTGGCATTCGAAACCTTGATGCTCTTGGTGCTGCCAAGCAGCTCCTGAGACTCTGTCAGTGGCGAGAGAGGCACACATGACGGCGACAGCAGCCTGTTGCTCAATTGCTGCTGCTGCTGCTGCTGTTTGGTTGCCAAAATGCTGGCATCAACAATGGCCAGCCCTGCGGTCGCGACCAGTGAACTTGGAACAGCGTCTGTCGAGTTCCTTGACACTTCGATTGACTGAGCCCCAATGCTCGCCTTTGACGACCTGCCCACGATGCGCGAAAAGCCCGAGTACTGCTGATGCTGCTGCTTTGGCTGGCGCGGCTCCTGGTGAAGCTGCAAGCCGACGGCATTGTCTGGTCGGGACTTTGACCCTGAAGTGCTGTTTGTGAACAAATACCGCCCAACCAAGCCTATGTCCTGAGTAAGACTCGACTTTGTCAGCTTGCTGAACTCAATCTCCTGCGGTGCCGTAAGATCAACCGAACATCTCCACAGTATAGGCACCTCCGATTCGTCAATAATAGGAGCGGACGACTTTCTGCACCGGATGTTCTCGCGCAGCTGGACGGTGGCGTGGGCGATCTTCTTGCCTGCAGGCGCAAGGATCAGCAGCTCAACGGTCTCGCCTGGGAGATACGCCGGTGTGGAGTTGAAGACGTGGAGATTCAGAAACACCTTGGGAGCCGAGCTGCCTGACAGCTGGAAGGGAAGAAGGGACGCAGGCCGCAGGTCGCCGGCGTTTGAGCCAAGCGGCTGGCTGCTGGCGATGCCGCCGGTAGCAGAAGCTGCTGCGGCTGCTGCTGCTGCGGTTGCGTCAACCATAGCAACAACGGTCTCGAGAGGAGCAGCGCTCAGCGCATGCGAGACCATCGGCGACTGCACAACAGGCTCGAATCTAAAGCACTTGGCTCCGGTTTTGTGCACATCCTTCAGGACCCTCTCGCCTCGCTGCGAGTCGAGAACCTCGGTAAAAAGACTCGCCTCCAGGTAGTACGAGATCTCGATGTCGGGCGTTTGCCGAGGCGTCGGCATGTTGACATGTGGCATTGTGAAGGAGAAGTGGAAGCGATGTGCGCGGTCGCAGGGAATGGTTCTGGCGCTTCCTACGCGCGGCGTGCCCCAGAGCACAAGCTCGCGTCTGAAAAACTCCTTGTCCATCACCATCGTCTGCGACATCATTGTTAGCTGCTGGCGCTTCTCTGCGATCTCCATGCGTGCTGTTGCCACCGGTGTGCGACGCACACGCTCGACTCCGCAGAACTTGAGCTGCAAGTGCGACGCATCCATGGGGCTGCTGAGCTTCAAAACCACCACACCAGCAATGGTTTCTCCCGGTCTGCAGACAGGCATTCCTGTTATGTGGGAAGGAAAGCAGATCTCAAACATTGTTGGCTCTGCCATTTTGTCTGTTATGTATATTAGATAGTATAGTTGGGGTAGGTGGGGGGGGAATTACAGATGTTGCTGAGATACCAGAATAGAGGATTATAGAGTTTTACGGAGGGAAGGGGAAGAATGAGGGTCTTTCTATAATATAGGACAGGGAGGAAGCGAGAATACAGAAGAAAAGGAATAAAATACTAGTGCACAAAACCTGCCCTGAAATGATGATTAATAAATATAAATAGCAAATATTGCTAAAAGCCGAAAAAGGAAAGCGAAATAAAGGAGTGTCCCGAAAGGATCAAAAGATACAGGAGAGAAAAAAGAAAAGAAAAACAGAGAAAGCCGAGCAATGTTAATATAAAGCTAACCAAAAACCGCAGAGATGATATAAACAAGTACCTAACCGTCATTATTCAACTGCTGCCAGGTAGAAAAAAAGGGAACTGCCCTTGTTTGCATACTAACTCTCTCCGACACGGCAATAGCAGCGACGCGCAATAGCCACCCTACACAATCCGAGAGAGTGAAAGGCATGCATGGGTCCACAAACACGGATGGTTGCAGTTTCCTTTCTTTCTCTTCTATTGCGCCTCATCTGCTCTACAAACAACAGAAAACACTCCCCCATTTAGAGACAAAGGCACAGCGAGTATAGAAAACGAGGGACGCGGTTCACAGGTGCTATAGCATGGTCAAACGCATGATGATCATGAAGGTATTTCGCAAGAAAACCTACATTTGCACATTCACTTTCATGCAATAATCCAAAAGGTGCGAATCGTATGATGGTTGTGGTTCTGCTCAGAGTACAACCGTCGTCCCTCTTTTTTTTCCAATTCCATTCCTAGAAGTATCTTACAAGTGGGAAAAAAAGCTTTTTGTGTTGGTTATCTTTATGCGAAGACCTTTTTTTCCTTTCTTCCTTTCGAACAAGGATGCCTCGAAGACTGCACCATTGTCAAGCGCAGGGGCGTTCCATTCTTGCCACCTTGTGCTTGGGAGTCCAAACGGGGGAGGGGTTTCTTCTTTTTTAACCAGTTATTGTAGAGAGAGGACCGTAGTGGCACTTTCTTTTTCCTATTGTGTTTTGAGATTGTAGCCACGGCTTGGAGATACGGAAGCCTCCTTTCCAATGCCAGCCAAAAAGAAAACAAGACAGCGAGATTCGTAACATGCCGCGTTTGCATGCCACACATACACACACGATAAAGACAACGACGACGCCAACGGTAGCAACAGCGACGACCGTCGGTGACATGTTTTTTATTTTACATTTGCGTATAAGCCACATTTTTAAACTTCAAGCAATCATTAATTTACATTGCCTGCATGTGAGATGTGATGATCTGCAATGAGCCTGATAATGAACCTGTCGGATGTACCGGATCCTCTCGCATGCATTTGCCTGGTGAAAGAAATAAAAATAATAACACTATTGTTCCTGCTGAATATGCCTAGAAACGCTCTGGTTCATGTAGATCATCATGAATAAATCGCGCATATGCAATGCTTCCAAACGAAAGAAGGGGGTCTTTTAAGGTCAAGCATCTCGGCGATATGTGGGCCCCTTCTTTAAAAGAGAGCAACGCATGCGATTCTTTTCTACAATTAGTCTAGACAGTGTTGCAAATGACACAATGGCCGCTATTTATTGGAATCAATCCAAGCCGTGTGCCATGGAGAGAGCAAGGGCCATAAATAGACATTATATATTATCCCTGCAAACCACTGCACATGCGATTCTATAGCATCATACAATTGAGTCTAATTTCATCGGGCTTTCAGAGTTATTTATCATTGTTTTTTATTATTTATAAATATTTGGTTTGTGAGTCTGATGCCGAAATTAAAAAATAACCGACATCTGCTCTTCCTCGTTCAAAAGAAAGCGAGAAAGGGCGAGAGAGAGAGAGATGGGGCGGAGAGGGAAAAAAAGTACAAAACATTACATTATTAGAATTACATTTTTGCTGATATTGGTGTTGGATGGAGGAGGTAGCGGAAGAGCACTTGGGATATTGACGCACTCATAGTTATGATCTATATCACCAGCATTCCCATGGTCCGTTGACGCGTGTGATTGCCTGTCTGCCTTGGCCCTATTTTTCTTCCTCTTGCCTCCCTTTTTGGACATGCCACGCTTGGGTGGGGCATGTTGTCTTATGGATGGCCCATTCTGGTGCGAATCCTGCTGCTGCTGCTGATGGATATGTGGTTGCGGCGGGCTAAGCAGTTGACTGAGATCGCCAGAAGAGCCATCATTTTCAAACTCGTCATCTTCGTCTGTCAGTTCTCCAAGAATGTCGTCGCCTTGGAAGAAGCTGGCATCGATTGGCGATGGAGCAAACGGCTTAAGCACGCCCCTGGGTGGAGCGGCCGACAACAATGCTGTTGGTAGCGATCCAGCCCAGTCGCCAGAATAATGATCATCGCCGCTATTGTTGCCATTTGTCGACGATGCCAACAATGGCAGCGGCAGCGATGACGATGGCTTGCGCTCCAGCGCCCTGATATGTCCGTTCTTGACATACAGCGCGGTCATTGCAAAGCGCGGATCGAGAAGATCATGCGACGCCCCCTGAGGAAGCATGGACTTTGCCTTGCGCTCGGCCACTCTGGCCAGCTCCTCAAAGTCCTCGCAACCAGACAGCGCATCCTCGCCCATCATGCCGCTGCCTCTGCCATTACTGCTGCTCGGGGGAGATATCCCGGAAAGCTTTTGAGAACGTGCCTGCGTTATCTTGCTGATTGCATTGTTGCTTGGGAAATGGTGAACACTGTTTTCACCAAGGTTGAACGACACGCGTCGTGCAAGCTTTGTCCTTTGCGCAGGAATAGCAATGCTCTCCGGCTCCACAGCAACAATGGTGCTGCTACTACTGATGACACTACAACTCCCACTACAACTACTCGCTCGATCGCGAGCGTCAGCAGCACTGGCAGCAGCGATGGAAACAGGACTGACACGTATAGAAGTCATTGTTTGCAGAGAATGTTTGTCTGATAAAAGAAAGACAGGTAATAAAAAATTTGAAAGCCTGGGATTTGGGTAATTTCACGTTGGAAATAAAGGTTCGAATTTGGTTAGCAAAAAAATTAAAGCTAGTGAGACAGGAAGAAAAGAGGAAAACAAGTGGAAAACTGACATTGGAAAATACAGCGTGTGCACGTTTTTTTCGTTCTCCTAGGCTGTGAATTTGGCTCTGGCCAATAGTATTGCGCTTGCGTCATGTAGATTGGCCCAGACTTGAGTCACATTTGTGAAAAGAAGGAGAAAGAAGGATTGCAGCCTCTTTCTTTCCGCCATGTGGCACGTGTCTATTTTCCAGGCCAATGAAGTGGTAATCAGATTTCCGCTCTTACGGTAATCCGGATACAAGCTAATAAAATGCAAAATATTAGGCACCGGATTACTGCAAATTAGCTTGCATCCCATGCTGTGGTCGGCAAAAGTGGCTTGCATTAAGAAGCTTAAATTAGCTTATTTGCGACAAACTTTACAGATCAGCCGTTGAGACCACGCTGGATCACAGCCATAGTCTCTGCCACCGGGAACTGAAAGAGGCGCCGTGTGGAATGGTGGATGTGGATGTCTCGGTTCATGGTCTATCCAGCCTAGTACCTTCTTGTCTGACGCAAGCACATCAACGCAAACCTCAACAAGACAAGTGCTGCACACAAAGTAGTGCGCAACATCGCAACACCATTCTGGTAATATATCTCTTGAATATTTGGAAATAATAGCACGCCATTGTGATGATGAAGAAGGGATTTACGCCGGCGTCACTTGTCACATGGGCCGCAGATCAAGCGAGGATGAGGGTAAAGTGGCATTACAGCTTGGCTTTATTTCTATTTTGTTTCCCTTTGTATTTTAAAAAGTGGGAAAAGGCGGGGTATTGGGACATGAACATACACTCGCCTTTTCTACACAAGAAAACATCACTTCATTGCCAATACCGTGTTTCTAGAATGTACTGTGCAGAATGGTCACAGTTAAGCGCATATATTTAGAATATGAGGGCAAATGCATATAATAGGCTCCTGGTAGCAATATACATTCACTACGTCGATAATATGTTTTATATAGATTTTTATCAAACAGATTACGTTTGTTATCTTTTTTTTTCCGACGCGGAGAAAAATCAGAAAGGATTACGTATCCGAATACTCAAACACAATCCAAACCTGAATGAAAATGAACGAATGCAGTAGTGTGAAAGATGCTCAATCATACATGTTTGTTTGCTTGTTTGCCTCTTGCGGGTCACGCAGTCAGATATGAAATCGAGTCGAATTGGATTGGATCAGAGTGGAACTTTATTCTTTGATGAGTTTATATTGCACTAGCACAAAATTTAAACATAGGGTTTGGTGTGGGGAGGATTCTACGGCTGCGGTAGTAGTTTTATGTCTGTTTTTATCGTTAAATGCCAGCTATCACTTGCAGGCGTAGCACGGAGAGGAGTTCTTCTCACATCATCTAATTGAGAGACTCTCGCCTGTACTTTGGTTTGAAATCCTTGGAATCAGAAGGATACGACGATATGCCCTTACACACGCCACCTTCAAATTTCGAGGCAGTGGGAAAAAAGTGGGAGCATGTGGGTGGAATGCATTTGGCATGCATGTTAATGACCAGAGATGACAAGAATCTGAGAGAAATAAAAATAAAAATAAATAAAAAAGATAGCCAATGATGATTTAAATAATATGTTGTAAATGTATTTTTGCTATCCTTCTTTTTTCCGCTGTATCGTCCAAAGGGCTTGACGGAGAAAAAAAAGGATGCTTTGGATTAATGAATGTGCCAGTTTATTTTCCAATTGTTCTCTTTTTTCTCCGAGCCCTTTTTTCTTTGAATTTTTCTCGATTGTTTGGCATGTGAACAAGACGTGGAATTCATCTTTTTTTCAGTTGCCATTGTTGTTGCAGTCGTAAGATGTTGCTTACGATCAGGAATGAAAAAAAGACAACATAAAAACAAGAGAATATAACAAAAGAAAAATTGCAAATGGGCATGAAAGGATTCACAGAAAATCGGTCGCATCCCATGGGCCATGAAAAAGCCGTATGTCCGTGCACTTCTTTGCTACAGACAAACAGCCCGGCTTGCTCTTGCTTTTCCTTTTCCTTCCTTCAAAAGCAAGCGCTAGAATAATTCTAGTAGTAGAATGGATCGATCTCCTCTTCTTATTACGCAAATTGGCTTCATCGGCGCACGCATAAGGCACGAGAGATAGCGAATGAATAAGTGGCAACACCAGCACAAGCCAAACAGCTACGAGTATGATAGAGAGTAAAGAAAAAACCAGCAAATAAGGTGCTTCTCTTTTTTGCCGCCTCAAGACGAGAATGGAACGGAGGAGATAATATGGCCAATAGACATTCAGCAAGTAGGACCACTTGGCTTACCAAATTTGGGTTCCGTGAAGAAAAACAGATCATCGCCACAATGCACGTGCCTGGATTAGGCAAGAAAAAAATAAAAGACAGAGGCGGACGGGATGTTAGTTAGAATAAGCGAGTACTATTATCTTCAGTCCCATTCTTTTCAAAGAGGTTTTGATTCGGAGGTGGGAGCACGATGTCCTGTGCACTTGGCCAAGGATTGTCCATATTTGCACATCCTTATTATTCTATTCGTAGAAGGAAAAGAAAGAAACAGGTATAAAAATTACATCTTGTGATAGAAAGGGCAGAAAACGTGTGCAAAAAAGAGAGAGATAAACAAATCCCGCCCGCAGTATATGGTGGGCTTATCGTTTATCCTTTTCATATTGGATCGACATTTATTATTTTACACTTTGCACACTGGAAAAATGATTAAGGTAAACGACGGAGGCAAGACCGGGAATTATGTATGGCCTGGAAAACAATAGAAAGTAGAGAGACAAAAGCAGCTACAAGAACATCGCGCGTTGTGAAGATCATGCCTGGTAGTCCGCCTCTGTATGGCAAGATAATGACCGCTTTTGGATGACAAAGAGGACAGACGACATCTTCCGCTTACTGTGTCTACCCACGCCAAACAGGAAAATCGGCCATTGCTGTCGTGCTCGGGTTAAACAAGTCAAATGGCAAAGTAAGAAAAAAAGAAAGCATGTCTTGCCGCTCGTTTAATGCTGTAATGATCGTTACGGCTCTTTTATTTTTTCCTTCTTTTAAGCATGCACGTTGCTTCTTTACCATATTCAGGTAAATGTGAATCTTCTCTCTTTTTGGTGCAAGAGGATGCAGTAAATGAGAATAATACAACGCAGAGCGGCAAAGAAACGTATGCAGCTCGCCATATGCTAAAGTAAAGCGTTACTAAATGTGGAGCGAAATATCTTTTGAAATTATCTTTTTAAACGCAAACAATCGTGTAAAGGAAAAGCATGTAGAAGCACGAGACACTTACTTTCCTAACAGCAGCAACAGCAGGCTTCCTTTGGGAGGTCTGTCAGGAGAAAGCGGAAAGGATATGGCCACCCCCCCTCTCGAGACCCACGGAATAAACCCAACAAATCCATTAATACACTTGTTCATATTCTATTATTGTAGCGTGTGTCGGTTGTCATTATTTTCCATGGCCGGAAATGGACAGCAGAAACAAAAAACCACAAGCAATTTGTCTTGAACAAGTATATCTTTCCGCTTCTACACTATCGAAATGGCCAGATTTCCCGCGTCACATTTTTTTCTCATGGGCCAACCGCCGCCTGCTCGCCGCCCCCGCCCATCCAATCTCCCATCTTGCCTTTCCTTGTTCATTGGTGTAGCAGGAGGGAAAATAAAACAAATATGGCAACGATGTAGTTGGTTGGCATCTGCCTTTTTCTCGCTCTCTTTCCAGATTTGAAAGACTGGTGCTCATTTGCTGGCCTGAGCATTCTGACCAAATGTCTGCTGTACTACACTTTTTCTCTCGCCCCCCCGCTTCCGTTGCTAGCATGAACTGAGAGAGTAAAAGGAGTGAGTGCGTTTAGTTAGGCAAGGCGGTCAAAGCTTCTTTTCCCCCCTCCTTTCCTTACCACGCGCGATAGGAAAGAAAACCGGACGGGTATATAAATAGAGTTGGTTTTGGCATCCTTGTTCTGCTTGCCTTTTTTTCTCTCCTCCATCCACCCCTACCGAGTAGTAAAGCCTTTTTCAACAAACAATCCTTTCTTTCCTCTTGTGTCCCCATCCACACCCCCACTTGACCTTGTTGTTTATCTCGAGCGAATAAAGGACATTTTGTAGCTTTGGAGCCACACCTGCCACCCACCCACCATCCTCTTTGACTTTTTTTTCTCGTACTATCTCACTGTGTCTGGTGTCCACCCTTGTGCCGGAGGATTATTCTTCAAACGGGGTTTTAGACGCTAACATCTATCTAGCAACTAATCACGTGCTCTACTGACTAGTTTTGCCAATATTGTTATTGTTATCTACACTGCTGTGTTGCACTACTCCGCTTTTCCTATTTTTTTCTTCCAGCTGATTAATAGGCACAGCCAAAGGGGGAAATAGAATAAAAAAGTCTGGACTCTACTGTCTTCCGACTCTAACTTGTTTCATAACACCCGTCGTCTATTAGCTCGCAAAAAAAAAAAGGTAGCCGCTAGTAATAACTTGCACTCGGCTTCTCCCTTTCTTCTTTTTTTATCTTCAACGTGGTCATTGTTGTACTATTAAAAAGCCTGTCTGCGTGAAGCATCGCTATTGTTTTTCGGAATGTCTGCAGCCGACGGAACATTAGAGCGCGGCGACGGCCTTGCTACGGGGTATAACAACGAGCAGAGCTCGTTCCACCAGCACCCCAAGCGCAACCCGCATCCCGACCACGAAATGGCCATTCCCGAGATGGCAGACTACGAGCTGGAGGAGACGGTCAAGATCCATCCTGCCTTCGATCCGCTCAACTGGCCGTTGATGAGCCTGCGGTACCGGTTCCGCGAGTACACGGCGGAGTTCTGGGGAACCTTCCTGCTGATTTTCTTTGGCGACGGAGTTGTGGCAACCACCACCTTCAACAAGGGAGGCTCGGGATCCGCATACCTGGCAATCACCTTTGGCTGGGGCGTTGGGCTTGCGATGGCGCTGTACTGCTGCATGGGAGTGTCTGGCGGCCACCTGAATCCGGCGGTGACGTTTGCCAATGCCTTCTGGGGAAAGTTCTCGTGGCGTAAGGTGCCTGGATACATGCTGGCGCAGTTCCTTGGCGCATTCATTGCCGCCGCCACGCTGTACGGAATCTTCAAGGACCAGTTCGACGTCTTTGACGGCGGAAACCGCCAGCTTATGGGCGACCAGGGCACCGGCGGCATCTGGTGCACCTACGCCAAGCCCGAGAACGGCAAGTTCTTCTCTGCGTGGTCCGAGATCGTCAACACCGCCGTGCTTCTGTTTGTCATCTACTCGATTGGTGACGATAGACTGACGCCTGCTAAGCACCACCTGCCCATCGCCATTGGTCTGCTTGTGTTTGCCATCGGAAACTGCACTGGCTGGGTCACCGGCTATGCTATCAACCCGGCTCGTGACTTTGGCCCTCGCGTTTTCTCTACCATTCTCTACGGCAAGGAGCCCTTCACCTATGGCGGCCACTACTTCTGGGTCCCGCTGTTTATGCCGTTTGTTGGCGCAACCCTTGGCATCTTCTTCTACCAGTTCTTCATTGTCCCCGAGCCCAAGGTCAAGAAGGATTAAGATCCGGACGGATCTATTGCTCGAATGGCTCCCCCCCATTTAATACTTTTTTCTTTTTCTTTCGTTTTCTCGCCTGATAAATCTATCCGAACGTTATGTTCGCTAATCTCGCTATTCTACTTTTTTGTTGTTATTTCCTGTGGGTTACTTGGATGGGTGGGATAGGGAGGAAAAAATGTGTGTAAATTGTTCTCTGTCTATTCATTCTTTTTTTCTAAAACTCTTTCAGATGCATTGCTATCTCCAACATAGAACTATTCCGCTGTTGGCAGTAACAGCATTGAAACCACCGAATTGCAAAGTTTTACAAAGTTTCATTTCTAATTTCATTGAATTCAGCTCTTCATTTGTCTATTGGACTAGCCACTAATCCCGTTCCTTGCTTTCTGGATAATATAATATTGTAAAACTAACTGAAAGATATCCCCAGTTTCTCATGTTAGTCTGCTTAGTTTATAAAAGTCTACAAGTCAACCTTGGAAATAAAAACATTAAAAGGGCTTGAAACAAACACTGAAATTAACCAAGGATGCCATAGCCACTCATTCTTGATAAAGTAAATATGGCAAAAGAGCAGTATCATTAGACTCTTTGGTTTCAGGTGTATCATCCATAGAGTTTGTTTAACTAAAATGCCCAATCATATTGCACCAGGGTAATCATAGAAGCTCTCTGACCATGGGACTTTTATTTGAGTTATCTTGGAATTACATTTACCACATACCAGATTTTCCAAAGGTTTATCACGAATTACTCGGATTCTAGAGCAATTACACAAACATGGGTACTTGTATCGATGAGAGCCATCGTCTGAAGACTGTGCTGAGTTTGAGCCAGACTTCCCTCTTTTCTTAGAACATGAAAAAAGTGGCATGGTGATGGTAATCTAGCTTTACTGGCTGGTAAATATTGTAGTATTGCTTAATGGTGTTGGCGAAGAAAAGTGCT
>JANBOK010000443.1:0-12689 GCA_027595805.1 Coemansia sp. Benny D160-2
TTGCTCAGAGCGCACTGTTATTGTTATAAATGAAAAGTTATTAGTATAGAAATCAATAAAAACCTAGAATGTGGAAAGTTTGCTTGTTTTCCTACAGACAAATGGACCTAGTACGCTACAGAAATAAATATTTGTCTACATTGTCTTTATAAAGCTGGTAGTTTTCTGCTGAGGCACAGAATATTACGCGATTTAATACACCCGGATTGTCTACCAACCAATTTATTACCGTCTTCACAGCAATATCACTTGCATTGGACTTAGGGTATCTATATTCACCTGTTGAAATGCAAGGAAACGCAATGCTGTGCACTCCTTTACTCTTAGCTACATTAAGAGATGCCCTATATGCGCTAGCAAGTTCTACAGGCTTTTCACCAATTGGGCCAACTGCGTGGATTATAAATTTGACTGGTATGTTAAATCCTTTTGTAGCTTTAGCAGCTCCCGTTTCGCAGCCATTAAGCTCATCGCATGCTATCTGTAGTTCTGGACCGGCTGCTTTGTGAATAGCGCCATCAACACCCCCACCTCTTTTAAGCGGCTTGTTTGCGGCATTAACAATGGCACCCACTTTCATCTTTGTTATGTCTGCATCGTACACACTAATACGGGTAGGTGTTTTTGATGGTCGACCTCTTGGCCCTCTTTTGTGTACTCTTTGTTGATGCTGGGGACCTAGAACATTTGGCCTTTGTTGGCTTCTCGGGGGCCTGTTGGCTACTGTGCCACTCTTCCGTATGTTAGTTGGAGGCTTCGGTCTTGTGGTGGTTGTAGTGGCTTTTTTCTGTAAGTTTGTTGGGCTAATTGGAGTTGTGGTTGGTATAGTGCCATTCTTTTTTAAGCTAGTTGGCTTGCTTGGGTTGACTGTAGCTGGTGATTGTTCTTCGTATGTACACTGAAAACAGTCGAATAATAGCTTAGATATAACGGGACCCATTCCTTTTGATAAACTGCTTTCCTTTTATTAGTTTGTGAAAAGGATAAATGAATTAGGAATAATAATTTGAAAGAAATTATGTTGCTTACCTTTCTCCAAAAGATATGGATGGACAAAAGAGCTGCTTACATATTAAATTTATATAACACGGTGAATATCCACTGTTTGAACATAGAAACCTTGCCTCAACATTGGTCTCCGCCAAGTGGATGAACACAATTTGTCTTACATCGACAACACGTTTGAATAATTAACTGCGGTTTCCAGACTAGAGAATTTTATACACTCTAACACGAAAATTGGATATCGTCTGAAGAAAGAAGCGCATGTGCTCGCAAAATATCAGCCATGTGATTGCATATGTTAATAATTTTATTCATTTCTTAGTGCATATAAATTAAATTGTTAATTAACCACATGTTTTCTTTGTACGTGTCTTTGTAGAAATTTCCATATTCACATTCATTTAGTGATTTTAGACTGCAACAGCAAAGTCCCTTGCAGATATTTTACATCAATTTGCACAGCAATCTGCATTTTTATGGAAAAAAAACTTTTTGCGGCCAACATATTAATAAAGAAATATGCATTTGAAATATTATTGAAAGTTCTACTGGCATTAAATTCATTTCTTTAATTTTCTTTCTCATTCTAAAGGGTTCTTGCAGCACCATTTGTTTTATTTGTACAGTTGTAACTATGCCCAGCATTCCCACTGTTGAAATTGGCGTTCCAGGCAACAAGGTTTCCATACCTCGCATTGGCCTTGGCACTACGTCCTTGTCTCATCTCTATGGACGTACAAATGATGATGCTTCAATTGAATTACTTAATCAGGCTGTTGATATCGGCTGTACTTTCATTGATACTGCAGACATCTATGGCAAAGGAAACGACGAGAAGCTTCTTTCTCATGTTCTAAGTAAGCATCGCAGTCGCGTTTTTCTGTGTACCAAGTTTGGTTTGGAGCTGTACAATTCTGGGAAAAAGAGGAGCGATGGAGAAGACGAATTTCACATTAAAATCAATAACAATCCAGAATATATGCGCAAGTGCATCAATGACAGTCTAAACCGCCTTGGCACCGACTACATTGACTTGTACTATGTACACCGCATAGACCGAGATTTTTCAATTGAGGAAACCGTGGCGGCAATGGCTGAGCTGGTCAAGGAAGGCAAGGTACGCTATTTGGGCTTGTCAAACTGCTCAGCAGATGATCTGCGTCGTGCACACAAAATCCATCCCATTGCCGCAGTCCAGCGTGAATACAGCGCGTGGCACACCATGGTTGAGACTGACGGTTTGCTTGACACATGTCGCGAACTTGGCGTTACTTTTGTTGCCTACACACCCCTTGGACGTGGATTCCTGACAGGCAGATTCCAAAGCAACGATGCTATTCCCGAAGGCGACATGCGCCAAAAAATGCCTCGGTTCAACTCCGAGAACATTGGACACAATCTAAAGTTCGTTGGGGCACTTGATACACTGGCCAAGAAGCATAGCTGCAAGTCTGGTCAGATTGCTCTGGCGTGGCTGCTTGCACAGTACGATAATCTGGTTGCCATTCCTGGAACGAAGACGCCAAAGTATCTGGAAGAGAACTTTGCTGCTGGCAAGATCACATTGTCAGCCCAGGATATTGAGGAGCTAAGAAGAATCGTTGACAATGCTGACCTGCACGGCGTCAACTGGTAGTTGGTGCTATTCACTATGCTCCGTTTATTGCTCTACATTTAAGATTCTGGAAAAGGAAACCTTTTGCGCTGGGTAGAGAGAGCTGCTAGTTTGCGCTGTGGTTGATGAGTGATCCTTTTGGCATGTGAGCGACAGAAGCGCTGATAGCGTGCATTGCTTGTTCATCGCAGTGTGAGAAAAAACTTTTGATCCAGCGTTTTTTCGTCGTTCTTTCTTTTTTTACCACTTGAATAATTCTTTTTTAGCACTTTTATTTTCTATACGCACAATTCACAAACAATGAGCTCGTCTTCTAAAGACGGAAAGCACAGCACAAAGTATGAACCGCCGTCCAGTTACACTCTGCACAAAAATAAACCAGCCCGTGAACAAACAGAATTCGAAAGAATAGCGCATGAATTCAGCAAAAAGCCCTATCCACCGCTGCTGCTGTCGGCGCTCAACCTATTCTCTCTGCCGTACGCAAGAAAGGCAATCCGCGGATACCCGTCGGTGATACAGTGCACCGCTTACACGGCGGTTTTCCTTGTACCTGCGTATGCGCTTCACATGGGCGACGGGATCAACGGATCTGGGCTGACTGCTGGGTGGTCGGGAATATGGCTGTTCTTTAATGCGCGGAACGCGATCCGTAGTCGGCGGATATTTCCTCTTGGCATGACGGCATTGGTTGCCTCGATTGGAGCCGTCTACGGATACAGCTATGCGACTATTGGTCGTGAGTAAATAATAATAGTAGTAAAAGTCTGTGGATCTTCCATATTGTGGTAATGAGAGACACGCAGAGTAGGTGGTGGGGCCTGTGCAATGAAATGGCATTATCGTGTTCCCAGTTATCTTTCCTTATTAAAACTCTATAAGATGTCCACATGACCTTTAAACAAGTTTCATGGGCGATTCCTAGCTCTATTGAAGATCCTGTAAGAAACTCCATCATTCCTTTAATGGACATCTCGCGTGTTGTGCGCAAAAAAGTTTTGGCTGGTTGCATCTATAATACGGGCATGGAAACTAGTTTGCTCCGTGGGATCGAAGACGGATTCCACGTTATCCGTGAGTAGACAAAGGTGTGAGAAAAAAGGGTCATATTGCTTGCAAATGTGTGGATGCTGCGATTGTGCTTTTCGTCTTTGGAATTATATAAGGGACGTCGGATACGAAAAAAACGACTATTCATTATTATTATTCCCAGAATATTTAAACAGTATCTCTTTCTTCTCATACACTATATTTCCATTCAAGTCATATTTTACACCTCGCCGAATAGCAAAGAACAACAGAACATGGTATTCAAAAGTATTATTCCTCCCGTTGATGTCCCGGGCTACGACGTTACCACTTTCTACATTGGCGCTGCAAAACAAAATGCGCCATCGGAGGACACGCTGGCATACCACGACATTGGAACCGGCGAGTCTCTGACATTTGGCAGACTGGAGAGCATGTACCAGCAGATTGGATCAGGGCTGGTCAACAAGCTGGGTGTGAAGCCTGGCAATGTTGTTGCCATCTTTGCTTCAAACACCATCTACTACGCACCGGCATTCTTTGGCACTGTTTCAGCAGGCGCTGTCTTCTGCACAGTGAGCAGCACGTTCCAGGAGTCCGAGCTTCAGTACCAATTAGACGACTGCAACGCACAGTGCTTGTTTGTCGGAGTCAAGCAGGTGCCTATCGTTTGCTCGGCCATGGCCAAGGGCCTTTTGCGGATTCCAAAGGAGCGGATTATTGTGCTTGAAAGCAATACCGAACTAGCACCTGCTAGCGGATTTGCCTCGATCAGTCAGCTGTTCTGTGACCAGCCCTTTGAGCAGAAGAGGATAGTTGACGACAAAAGCAAGGCAGCAAACACGCTGGTTCTCATTGTCTACTCATCTGGAACAACCGGGCTGCCAAAGGGTGTAATGCTCAGCCACCGCAACCTCATTGGATACACTCTCCAGGGCGCCTCGATAGTAGAGTTTCTAGGAAGCAAGCAGATTGAGGAGCTGGACATTGCACCACCAGAACCTCCACAGCGAGCCATTGCCATTCTACCCTTTGCGCACATATACGGGTTCACTTTGCTGATAACAAGCTCTATTGCCGGTGGCAAAACCCAGTTTATAATGAACAATTATTCAATTGACCGCTTCTTGCAAGCCATTCAGGACTATAGAATCCAGGTAATCAACGCAGTGCCATCTGTCTTGAACCAAATTGTTCTCCATAAGAATATCGGCAAATACGATCTATCTCATCTTCACGCCATTGGCAGCGGCGGTGCATCGCTTCCAAAACACACGCATGCTACAATAAAGAGTCGGTTCCCCGTGAGTGCATCGAATGGCTATGGAATGTCTGAGACGTGCAGCGGCGTTTGTCTGATGGCAAACTACATGTTCCTACCAGGCTCCGTGGGATTCCTTTATCCAGGCATGGAGGCAAAGTTCATGGACCCAGAGACAGGCAAGGAGATGGGGGTTGGCGAAAGGGGCGAGCTCTGTATTCGTGGGATCACTGTGATGATGGGGTATTTGAACAGACCCAAGGAAACGGCGGATGCCATTGATTCAGACGGGTTTCTACACACCGGCGACATCGGGTATATCAACGAAACAGGCCATGTATTTATCACGGACCGCATCAAGGAGCTGATAAAGTATAAAGGACTGCAGATTGCGCCGGCAGAGCTGGAAAGCCTGCTGATGGACCATCCGCGTGTGGTTGATGCTGCAGTTGTCGGTGTAAACGACAGGAAGCGCGATAGCGAAGTGCCGCGCGCATTTGTTGTTCCCGATGATCTCAGCTTGCTGTTGCCTGGTGCGCAAGAGGCGCGCGACCGGCTGTGCAGAGATGTGACAGAGTGGCTGGATGCGCGGGTGGCAAAGCACAAGCGCTTGCGTGGCGGTGTTGAGCTGGTTGAGTCGATCCCGCGGAACTACTCTGGCAAGATCCTGCGTCGTGATCTGCGTGCGAGACATAATGCGCAGAGTGGCGCCAAGATCTAATTTGACCCGAGAAATCGTGGCTTGATCAGTGAAGGGCTGGGATGGGTTTTCTTTTTATTTTTTTTAATTTGTTGCCAGCAATAAAAAGAAGAAAAATTTTTATAGCGTTGTGTTTGCTTCTCTGTTCTCTTTCTCGATTTCTCTTTTCCAACCCTCCTCAGTTCCTACACTACTCTGCTCTGATTTTCTTGCTCCTCTTTTCCTCTTCCTCATTCTTTCTACCACGCTTGCTTCTATACACACCTACCAGATAACAATTGCTGACCGACTGAAGAAAATGGTGCCAGCCGAAGGAATTCCAACCGTCGTTGCTGCGGCTGAAATCAAGAATAACGACGCGGCTGTCGAGCAGCCAACGCTGACCGAGGAGACGGCAAAGAAGATAGTCACGCAGGTCAAGCACTATTTCGGCGATGCCAACCTGAACCATGACAACTACATGCGCAAGGTAGTCGGAGAGAAGGACGGGTGGGTTGACTTTGCCACGCTCTCGCGATTCAACCGTCTGCGGCAGCTGATGGGCATTCTCCCGGCTGCGGCGGATGAAGCAAACAAAAAGACCGACCGGTTTGGCAAGAACAGCAATAAGAAGCACCAGCAGCGCCCAGCCCCGGTTCCCGAGGCCTATGTCCGGCTTCTGGCAACCACAGTGAAGGACGGAGTTGCGGAGACAGACGAGATCGAGATCAACGAGGATGCTACGGCGCTTAAGCGCAAGACCGAGTTCGTTCCCTCGGACGCCTGGTTTGCAAACACCGTGCACGTGAAGGGCCTGCCGTACGGCGTGGAGACCTCGGATCTGATTGACCTGCTAACCGAGCACTTTGGCAAGTATGGAGATGTCAAGCTGCTGCGTCTGCGTCGGAACCCAAAGACCAAGGCATTCAAGGGCAACTTTTTGGTTGAGTTTGCCGCCAGCGAGGACGCAGAGAAGACGGCAAAGGCCGAGGATCTCGAGTACCAGGGCAGCAAGCTGGAGCCTGCGCTCCTGCCTGCGTACCACGATGAGAAGCTGGCCGCCGACGAGTTCATCCAGCCAGAGCTGCGCAAGCCCGGGGGCACCTACCCGTCCTTTGAGGAGTGGTGCACGGCCCATGGCAAGGTGCCGCCGGCGCTGAAGGGCGACGGCAAGAAGGGTGCTGCAGCTGCGCAGAGCAAGAGCACCGAGATTGAGCAGATTCCCGGCGTGCTTGTGCGTTTCACAGGCGTTTTGGGCGATGTTGAGTTCCCTGCGCTGAAGGAGGCGTTTGCCGCCGTTGGGCCTGTGAAGTTTGTTGACTTTGAGAAGGGCAGCAGCGAGGGCATTGTTAGGTTCAGGGAGCCTGTTGCTGCCAAGGTCATTGAAGGCAACCCCGACGGCATCAAGATTGGCGATGACGTCGTTCTGACGCTGGTGGAGGTTGATGCCGAGGCAGAGAAGGCCTTCTACGAGCGCGCCAACGCTGCAACCGCCAACACTCGCCAGAACAACAACAACAACAAGCGCCAGGGAGGCGGCGGCCATCGTGGAGGAAACCGTCAGCACAAGCGCGCAAGGCACTGATTGCGATTTCTGAGTCTAGCGTCACATTTTCGATTCCACTTGTTGCTGTGTGTTTTTTGTTGTTGTTGTTGTTGTTCTTTGCTGTTGCTGTTGCTGTTGAGGAGCTGGGAATGCACGAGGTTTTTTCCAGACCGGTATTTCTTTTTTCACTAAACAAAACCTTGAATGTTTGAATAAAAGCCTACTTTACGATGACCTTTCGATCTAAAAATCAGTATTCTGCTGCTAAATAGGCTTTTGATCTGGTCCTGGTCTGTTCCTTTTTTGGCTTTCCGATCTCCCGAAACGGAGAGAAAGCGGAATGAATCGGCTCTTTTCTGTATAATGGTTGTCGATCGTCACGTTCTGGGATTGGCCGCGTAAATGGCTCTTCCCCCATGTGCTCACAGTTCATGGTAAGCCGTCCTTATCTGTCTCTTCCGATTTGCTCTGTGCTTGAGGCACTTTTATCGAGTGTGGAAGAGGAGAGGAGATCGATGCACAAAAGAAGAGAAGCTCGTTTGCAGCGGTGCTGTTTTTTAGTATTCTTGCGCCCCTGTCTCATCCCGCATTCTGCATTCCGTAGCCCGGCCTGGGTCCGGCTCTAATACTTGCAAACTTTGGAACCGCCGGCACCGTCTTGTTTTGGTATCAAACAATCGATGCTGGCAATCGTGGAGAGATGATGTTTGGTGGGGTAATGCTGCTTTTTGTTGTTGTTGTGGCTGCTGCAGTCGATTGCAGCAAAACAAGGCAGGATCGACAGGCTTCTCGCTTAATGATGAAAAAGGGGTGCCAGCCAATGAGCTGAACGCCTGACCGGACAGGGCTGGGCCAGGTGATCATCCCTCGCTCCCTGCCCTGGCTTTTTTCTGTCCCCTCCTCCTCCTTTTCCTCGGCTTTTCTGTTCCTTCAGAGCTCTCTACGGCTACAAAGTTGCAGAAACTGCAATGTTGCTGATGAGGCGAGAAAAGCCCTACATGCTCATATCGATTTTTAGATAATAAACGCCCATATCAATGTTCTAAGAGAAAACAGAAGCTTTGAACGTAAACGAACTCTCATCACACATCACAGTTTTCTTTTTACAAACTCTAGCTGTTCCATTATTATTTTTGTCCTGTGTGGAAAATCATCCCAGTTTCCCTTCGTTGCCTTTTTTCTTTTTGCGTTTTTAATATTAATAGCACCGCGTATTGTCTAAAAGCACCCTTGTTTGTTCTTGTCACAAACCCTGCAACCAACAAGCGTTTCTAAAAACACACACATTGCTTGGCATCGTTCTCACCGCCTGCTCCACATATCCCGCTCACCGTAGCTGCCATTGTCGAATGCGTAGCGCTGCGTAGAACACAGAAAAAGCGAACAAGAGAGACATCATCGAGCTAAAAAAGCAGGAAAGGAATAGAGTGTTTTAGCTGCACTTATCCTCCTCCGCTCCATCGTAAGTAACCGGCTCCAGCCGTGCAAACACCGTCACTATGAAGAAGCTTAACGAGTGACAAAGGACGAAGAAAAAAGCAAAAGGAAAACAAAATAAACTTGTTTGCAATGAAATAAGCACCAAGCAAGTCGGCTCAATAAATAATGCCCATCCGATATGTTTTTTTTGCTCCATAGAAAAATGAGCATTTCCACCCCTCAGAATATGGAGTACGCGCCACCCAAATCTTTCTAAACCTTTCTTCTTCGCTTGTCTCTACTGCTGCCAACAGCCTTTGTATTCTGCAAAACGCTCCCCTCCTTTTCCATCTTTTCTTATTCACTTTGCTCTTGTCCTTTTTTCTACACCAACATATCGAACATTTGAGATAAAGGGAACCAGGCAACAACAGCAGCGGCAGCAGAGGCTTTTCTCTCCCTATCCCCCTTTTTATTCGCAAGTGCAAAAAAGGTGACCTTTCTATGGCTTTTGCTCAACAGCACTAGGTCTTCGTGTTCGGTTTCTATTTCTTTGGTGTATGTTCCTAGTATACAAGCTGCCTTTTTTCAATTCCCACATAGCTTTCTGTCGCTGTTTGCTGCAAACCCAACCGCCGCAGCTCTTGCCTGGAAACGGACAATAGTCAGACACAGAGGGGACTTTTTGGGGAAAACCCAGCATAGCAGGCATACGCCCTTTGCTTTTCTTCTCTTCTTCCTCTTCACGCATTCGCACATAGAAAACGGGTGCCTTTTCTCAAAATAGAATATTACACTGAACGTGACCTGGGGCAGAAAGTCAGTGGTTCTGTTTTTTATTTGCAAAAAAGTGCAAGTGCTCTTCGTTTCTCTTGTTTTTCCTGCCACCTTTCTTTCCTTCTTTCTTACTCTGCCAACCCTTGTTTGTATTATTTTGCTATTTTGGTTCTTTAGCTCCCAAAAAAGTCGTGTGTCGTTTTGTTTTCTTGCAGTTCTCACACACTTGCAGCTTGTATTGAATAGGCAAAGGAAAAAAAGGTTCCAAGCAAACAACCAAAACTCGCATTTCTTTTTTTACTGTTTTTACTAAAAGCAAGGAAATTATCCGCAAGCTCTTTCTTTCCTTTTTTTGTTCTTGTCTCCGTCTCCCCTGTTTTTTACTTTTACTTTTACTTTATAATTATTGTAGTCTTGCACTTTTTTTCAGCGGGTTTTCACAAACGTCCATTGACACTCTAGGAGAGCACACATAGAGAGGAAATAAGGGAGAATAGATGAAATCCGGGGTCAAAGTAGGGATGGTCCACGAAGAACTTCTAAACGCCTACATCTTTGACTTTCTGAAGAAGAGAGGGTTTCTACAGACTGCTCTGCTCTTTGCCGACGAATGCAAGGACCTGCCCTTGGCTGAAACCACCAGCAATGATCCGCTTGTAAGCATGACTCCCGGGCTTGGCATAAAAGGAGATGCGATTTCAGCGACAGCCACAGCAGCAACATCTGCGCCATTGGCATCGGGACCTTTGGGACATGGAGCCGCTTCAAAGCCTGGCAGCAAGAACTCCAGCACGGCTGGTCTCGATACAAAGGGCTCGCTGAGTCCTGCATCGACTCTCCCGACAAGTGCATACACTGTCTCGGCTTCGGCAGCAGATGGAGCAGGCGGAGCTGAATCGCGCTCGGTGACAGCCTCACCACAGACACAGCACCGAGTTCCGTCGGTCAACATACCAATCAACACGCCCAGTGGGTTTCTGGCGGAATGGTGGTCGATATTCTGGGATGTTTTTGCCGCTACTTCCGACCGGCGGCCTGCAGGCCCTGTTGCCGACAACATACGCGACTATGTTCTCTACCAGAACCAAAAGGGTGCTCGTCGTCCCAGCAACATTGATACGCTGAATATTAACGGAAAGCGGTTTCAACCACAGTAAGTACAGCTCTCATTTGTTTACTGCCCGCATGGCAGTAACGTTGCCGTGTTTTTATGTTGTTTGCATGTACTGCGCTCTATTTTTCTCGGTAAACCATTCTTCTCCACTGTTCTTCATTTCTTGCGTCCAAATGAAAGACCGCAAGATATCAACATCATATTCCACTCATCAAGTCCTTATTGCATATGTATTCATTGGTGGATTTGTAGGGATCCGTTGCCTGGTGGTGATTCCAGGGATGCGAGTGTTGGCATGGAGCTGGACGATGGGATCCAGGGCGTGAAGAAGACCCGTGTCAACGCTGGCGACCGCTCGCCACAAAGCGCTGCATTGGTAGCAAAGTACTCTTTCGCCGACGATGTGGAGGCAATGGGCTCTTCCAGCACAGTTCGGCAATCTGGTCCCCAGGCCACTATTCTCCTGGATGGACAGGGCAATAATGGGCTGAGCACCAACGGCATACCAGCAATTCCGCGTGGGCCAGGTGTAAATATAAGTCTGGCAGGTGCGCATGTGCTTTCCGAAGACTACACAGGCTTTCTGTCGCGAAGTTTGAAGGTGGTTGCCGAGAACCATGCGCCCGCCTCGTCTTCCACATTCACGGGCAATAGCACTGCTGGTGGTGGTGCACAGCCTTCTGGCAGCAACACAGCAGCACAGGACTCAAAGGCAGTAGCTACAGAAGGCGGTAACCTCTCTAGTACAGGTCCAAATCCGCAGACACTGCGTCAAAAACAAGGTAAGCCAGAAAAAAGGTCCTTCCGTCACTTTTCTTTTTCAGACAGAAGAATGCAAAGAAAGGAAATGCAATGTTTATATGGCATACATACTAAACTGTGCATACAATCAGGATGTTTTTCAACAAGGCAAGATTACTTTCCATTTCAGGAAATGGTTGGTTTCTTTTATCTGTTCTGCATCCGTGGATTCTAAGCATTTGTGCTATTGTTGTTGCCCAGCAAGAGAATAAAAAGGGGGAGGGGGAAAGCCATTCTTGCACTTTGTTTATTGGGAAAATAAGAATATGCATTCTTTCCTCATTGCTTCATTGTCAACTGGCATGACGCCTCTTTTGATGTGTGACATTTTCTCTATGTTTGCTTAATTACTAGAAGCAACACAAAAACCACAACAACATCAGCACAAACATCGTAAACAATAACAACAACGGCGAGAACGTTTTTGCACCACTGATAAACATTTTCTTCCAAAAATCTAAGCAATGGTCGAGCTGCGGCCATTGTTTTATCATTTCTAGCGCTTGTAGATAATCATCGGCCGAATCCAAGCCCTTCGGAGCCAAACGCCACTGGGGCTCAGTCAAAGATCAATAATAGCTCTGAATCGCCTTTATCGCATGGAGCTAACAACTCGCTTGGTCAGAACCCGACCAACAAACCAAATTCCACATTTGCATCACCACATATTAGCAATGCATCTGTTCCACGGGCTGTGCCCACGCAGCAACATGTTGGCATGCAGAATCAGCAACTTATTAATAGCCCGCTTGCTAGCAGCACAATGATGCCAGCGGCTGCAATGACGGCAAGTAATATACAGATGATCCAGCGGCTAATATCTCCACCGCCCCCTCCTATGTCATACAGTGCATATGCTAAGCAGCCGCCGGTGGCAGGATCGCCGGTCGTGTCCAATGCCTCTGCAGCACACCCTGATTTGCGACGAGCATCCACCGCATCCGTACTGCAAAGAGCCACACAGAAGATACAGCAACATCCCCAGCAGCAGCAGCAGCAGCAACCACAATTCCATCAACAACATCAAGCTAACCCTAGCCCGCTGGTCAATGCAGGCGGGCTTCAACGAGTCGGATCTACTGGGCCACAGCCTGGAGCTTTGCAACGACAACAACAAATACCATCAAATCTCGGCGCCGGAATCATTAGCCAAGGTATGCCAGTTGGTGGTCTGAATGCCGCCGAGCTTGGGTTTACAAACAACGCATCTGCAATGGCTATGGCTGCAGCGGCTGCAGCAGCAGCAGCTGGTCATGGTGGCGGTCTTAACGGGCGAAACCCAACACAAGCAATGATGATGGCATATTTCCAACAACAGCAACAGCAACAGCTGCAACAGAACCAGCAGCAAGGTAAACCGAGCGTACCATCTAACGATTCCATGGCAGGCAACCGACAGCCACCACAGCCTCACAATCCACAGCAACAGCAACAGCAACAACA
>JANBOK010000444.1:0-12640 GCA_027595805.1 Coemansia sp. Benny D160-2
GAAGGCTTTGCCAGAGTCATGCACTGATGATTACTTGCTTTATTCTGTGTCTATTGCTATTGACATATTCACAGCTTTTACAGCAAGTGTCATTATAATGCACTGTGCTACGGATTTTGTATTTATAGAAAACTCTCTTTATCCCCTCACAATTATTTGCCATTATTTACAACTTGCAATCATAAAAAAGTGCCTGGGCTTTTTCGTAAACGATTTCATTGTTATCAGCTGCTTCAGTTTACCCCGTACACTACTTTTCAGCACACAAAACGCCTTGCCGTTAGCTGTCAAAATTATATGCGCTTACCTCTCTGCTTATGGTGTGTCACATGATTGCCGACGATCTCCGCAGATGTGCGCAATCGGCGACGAGATTGCAGATATCTCAGCCCTCAGTGGGCTACTTGGGCTGAAACTTGCGAGCGACGAGTTTTTTGGCAGTCGCCACCAGTGTACCAATTTTGGCAAGCTTTGGACAAGAGATGGCGAAACGCGGCCGCGACTCCATCACAACTTGCAAAATTGTCACAAAATATCTTTAGTTGCCTGCTGTGCAAAAGTGTACTTACAAACCCCTTGGAGTCGTTTCAAGCGACGAGTTTTATTGGAAGGGCTATCCAATGAACCTGGTTTCATCCGGATCCGTTGCGATTTGAATGTCACGCGGCCCGACTCCATACCCCGATTTAAGCAGGGAAAATGCAGTTTAAGCTGTAAAAATCTATTTTTCGAATATCTCCCAAACTACCTGATAAAATTGCTTGAAACTTCAGAGCGACTAGTTTTTCAGCCTTCCAAAGGTGTGTGCCAAGCTGAGGGACGATATCTTGAGGAATGCAAATTTTATGGCAAGACTCCATTTTTGGGGGTACCAGGCATATATATAGGCCATTACAGTCTTTAGCAACAACTATTCTATCTGTTTACACAGTAAGCTTCTCTTCCTAATAGTCCTTTCTGATTGCAGACACTGGAGGGCACAATCACAGCTGCTTCCCCCAGCCTATTTTGCTGTGACAATTAGACTGTTTTCCTTTTTCCCTCAACTTTTTACTAATACACAACTATCTATTATCCACATATTCTGATTCAGCTAATTCCACTCTACACAGCAATATATTTTATGCCCACTTTTGCAAATTCCATATTTTAGGCTGTTTTCTGCTCTTGGAATGAAAATTATTTCTAATTGTCCAAATCTTCAGTGCTGGACAATAAGTCATTATTCTGCAGAATAATGAGAATTTATAAAATAAATGCTGTCAACTTTCTGCACTGAAAGTTCCCTCAGGATCTGCCCCCACTTTCGGTGCAAGCTACTGAAAGACAACTCTTTCAGAGTTTTGAGGGCAGATCGCTTGACTATTAATTGATTTTCTTAATTGGTACTCATATTATTATACTTTTAATTAATCTCCACATGCTTCTATGTAAATTTAGGTTTCCTACATAGCAATTTCATTTGAATGGAGTGCATTTAAGCCAAAGACAACAATTGCTCTGTAGATAGTACAAAAGCCAAGTTATTTTGCCAGAATTTCAACTGTGTGCTTGAATGCTGGTCATATATTATAATTACATTTTAATAAATAACTGTCATTATACTATTTTTACAACAAAACAACTTTTACTTACAAAGTCTTGAAAACAAAGTAGAACATTCATAAAAATTAACAAGAAAAAATGGAGAAAAAAGATATAATTTTAGATAAATGGAATAGAGATATGTATGAAGTAAAAAGCAAAGCTTATAAGCAACAATTAAAAGTAAAGCAACAATTAAACAAAAGACAAACAAAAATAGACTCTGCTGCAAATACAGCTAATACAATAACAAGAGAAAGAGGCAAAGTCTTTATAGAATGTGTAGTTTATATAGTTAACAATGAAGCACAACAAATAGCTGAATGGAATATTGAAAGTGTAGAGAAAAAAGCTGAAAAGGAGTGTAGAAAAATAACTACACAAAGTTATAATGAATTGAGCAAAATTAGATTAATAAAATAATTAATATAAATAATTATATTACGGGCATATTGCCTATCTGTTGGACAGGTAATATTGCAAGAGACTTGTGTAATCTATCATGGATTTACATTTTTTATCTTGTTCCTGCTTATCAAAACAACTAAACTTTTTTATCTTTTCCAAAAGCTCACAAAAAATTACAAAATGACAAAAGCACAAAAACACAATTTTTATTGATTATCTTCATCTTTTATTAGCTTTCTTTTGTTTACTTTTAGTTCTCATAGTTTTTACTTCTTTTTTATTTTGTTAGAAGCTATATGTTTCTACTGGCTTCTAAGTGGAATATAAAAGTATGCTATTTGAGTGCATGTAAGTGATATTCTAAGTTTATTTGCCCCATGGTTACAGTGAACTGTTTCAAGAAAAACTCTAAAATGTAATCCAATTAAAGTGTTTTGGGGTTTTGATACCCATTGACCTCATGGATATATGGACTAAATTATGTCAAGAAAATTTAAAAAGACTGCCATTCTTTCCACACTTGCAGTACTGCTAATGTGCACATCCATTGCTCAGCCTCACTAAGCCTTATTCTCAGCCACTTTGGGACTCTGTCATCCATGCTACTCCCAACTGGCTTTACCTCCTTTATAAGTTATTATCATTATCCTGGTTTGATTCTTGTTTTCTCTTTTCTCTCTCTCACAGTTTCTTATTGTCTACTATTCATCTTTCTCATATAACACATGTCATGCTTGTATTTGTGGCATATGTTTAGTTGTGTTTATAGCATGTAATATTATCTATGCTGTCACATAATTTATAGCTAAAATTAAATTATAAGGAAACTTAGCACTGATTACAGCTGACCTAGTAACAGGGCAGTTAAATATCCTGATGGAGACATAAGTTATTACTGTTCTTTCTTTTTCTTAGTTTATCTTTAGTTTTATTCTTACTTATAAAAAAATTATACTCTAAATTCCTCCTCTTCCTCAATCTAGTTCTTTGCATGCCCTGTGTTTCCTACAAGTGTAGGAGATTTTAGGCCATTGGAGGATAGAGAAGCCCAACAATGAATATAAGGTATAATATTTTATCTTCATTTTATTTCTGATAAATATAGCCAAACTTTTAGGCCTGAAATGACCTACTCCATAACTGAAGTAGTTTTTGGCTATATGGGAATACCATTGTTGTGATCATCGCATTTGCTTCTTGCATCATTCAAAAATATCATAAGAAAGTCACCACTTTTAACACCACTTGCTGTCTCAAGATAAAAGCTAGCAATGCCACGAGAAACAGGGGTTACTCCTGATTTTTTCCATTTTGCCAAGAATTTATCAATGTCTCCTTTGTTTTCATTTAACTCACTCATATTGCTTATTCAACTAATTGATATAAAAAGTAAAATGTGTTTAAAGATGTGTTTGTTAACTGTTGTAGCAAGTTAAAGAGGTAAAAAAATTGATGAATAAACAACAGCTGGTTTGTTAGAAAAGAAAAGTATGTGAAGGTTTTATACCTTGTTAAAATTTTGGTGACTGCAAAAGATTCTTTCTTATTCTTTATTTCTTTTGATATTAAATATTTTTTTGCATAATAATGAGACCTTCAGCATTTTTAATTAGATTCCTAGAAAGCATATAAAGGTAATTAGATGGGGATGGGGGAAAAGGAATATCCTATTATCCCAGCTGATGTAAAAGTATGTAATTGCAATTTCTGTTTAATAAATTAATTGCAAGAATGTTAGCTTAATGAATAACCAAGGACTTTCTTTTCCCAACAAAAAACATGAGTTTGTAAGCTTCTATGAGTAAGAAAATGCAATGAGCATGCTGAATGACCCAATATGTTTTCCATTGTTAAAATACTGGAAACCCAACAACAGCAATATCAACAGCAACAAAAAATGGTTAATCAGATAACAAATCTTGCAAACATCAAGTGCTTAAAATTAGCAGCAAATGAGTTGGTGATGGGTTTAAGCAGCACAAAGTTGACTAGCAATGCAATAATGGAAACTGAATAACCATTATCAAAGCAACATATATTATACTTTAAACATTTTTTATAGCATACAGTCTAGATTCATCAGTATATACAGTGGCAAGAAAAGGTGTATCAATGTTTTAAACATTTTGATTGGCATGCACTTTACTCAGGCTACAGGCAAAATAGAAACAAGCAGACACTGCTGCTGGAAAGCCCTATTGTTGCAGGTTTAAAGAAATATTACATGGTTTTAGATTTACTGATTATTTTACCAAGGTTTAAAAATGGTTGCCACACTGCTACACTTTTTGAAATTTATTAAATACCAGCTATTTCTTTATTTCTTGTTTATTATCTTGAATGGTAATATATTAACACAAACTAAATTAAATGTTCTAATGTTTTACATGGTTTTTTCCATGTCCTTGTTATTATACTATATTTCTAACTCATTGTTGGGTTCATCCACAAGCCATAAAAAATATCATTTTTAACATCTTGATGATAATGATGGCTATTAACAAATAACCATAGGAGATCAATTAGAAGTATAATAATTTTAGTAATAATTAAGAAAATTAATTAATAGTCAAGGGATCTGCCCTCAAGACTCTGAAAGAGTTGTCTTTCAGTAGCTTGCACCAAAAGTGGGGGCAGATCCTGAGGGAACTTTCGGTGCAGAAAGTTGACAACATCTATTTTATAAATTCTCATTATTCTGCAGAATAATGACTTATTTTCCAGCACTGAAGGTTTGGACAATTCGAAATAATTTCCAAAGTCATTAAAGTCATTATTATTGTATAATGACATAGTTGATTGCACAAATCATTTACTTATTTATATAATTTAATTAATGCACACCATGTGACATTGTAATATGATATTACTTACATACTTTCACAGAAATTAATAAAGACTATTAATGTTGACTGTATGCAAAATATAAAGTTAATTATTTGATTATGTAACTACAATAATGTTAATCTCATGGATAATCATCTGAGCTTTAATTTTGATAATTGTTATATATTGATTATAATTAACCATGTTTTCTTTATTTATGCACCAAGTTATAATGTTTAATAGTCACTCCTTGTGTTATGCATGTAAATTATCATGCACATTTTGACTGCCTTTGCTTAAAATAAATTCTGCATTGTTATGTGGTTTGGGTGGAGATTAAACCAAACAAAAAGATAGTTTTGCTGACAACTGTCCTGGTTGAAGAACATTATAATAATTTAATCAAAGCATCTGCAAATTACTTTTATTAATTATAATAGTGGCTATGGTGCAAGAGCGTACATGTATACTTTATTATATAATGTTGCCCTTTAACACTATTTAATTTATTTAACAAGACACAATAGTGTGTGTCAAGATTTTATACATTTAAATGTCTCGCTGCTTGGCATCACTTCCAAAATACAACACATTATAAATTGTATCATATGTACTTGCTCAGGTGTCTATTGTAGAAAGTTTGTGACCTGTTTCAAATGACAAAAGCAAGTAAGAAATTAACCATATTGATATTATATTTGCAAAATGTACTCATTTGTACACAAAATTTAAGAATATCATTTTATATTACCTAACATACATATTAATTAGTGTAAAACAACCATGGCTGGTAACGAATGTTAGATGGAATCATTTATTTTCATGCGTAAATTCTATTTTCCTGTTTCTTTCGATAAAGCATTCTACAAAGATTATTGTGCACATGACTCTATGAATATATCTATTCAGCTGTTTGGCAGTTTCCGAGTATTCGTGTAAAGAGATACAATGGGTTATTGTAGCAATGAAGTAAAGTTTAATTGAAATTTAAAAATGTCTGCTGAATATCCGAATATCCTAGTGAAAGTCAGCTTTAATTGATGATGGGCAAGTGAATTCAATTGTATAAAAGAAAAACAAATGCATTTTTGTTCAATTATCCAGATTATTTCTTTTATTTTCTTTGCCTCTTACTCTTCACTACTCTAGCATATCACATTATTTGTTCACATTTAACCTGTTGGCACATTTTATTGGAATTTCTCTATATTATGAAGGCTGTTGGTGTATTTTACTTTGCTGCTGCTCTAGTTGCCAGCTGCTTTGCAGTTGGGGCTAGCGCTCATATGTATCTTAGCCATTTGACACTGGATGGAATAAGATACGATCAGGGTGTTTGTATTAAGCCTTACCCTGTCAATTATAATTTTCCAGTCAAGGACCCAAATTCTACGGATTTGACATGCAATGTTGGTGGCATGACATCAAAAGCTGCCAAAACATGCCCTGTCAAGGCTGGCTCAACAATTACAGTTGAATGGCATGGCGGAGATGATTCTCCAAGTGATGGTATTGTTGATGCAAGTCATTTAGGGCCTTGTCTGGTTTATATGGCGCCACTGGATAGCAATGGCCAGGGCAGTGTCTGGTTCAAGATATTTGAAGACGGTTTTGATCCAGCTAGCCGCAAGTGGTGTGTTGATAAGATTCGGGCAAACAAGGGCAAGCTTGATGTAAAGCTGCCAGCGGACATAAAGAATGGAGACTATCTTTTACGCACTGAAGTAATTTCGTTACAAGAAGCGTTTGCCGACTATGCAGTGACCCCAGCCAACGGTGCTCAGTATTATCCAAACTGTGGACAAGTGACAGTCAGCGGTGGCGGCAATGCTGTTCCCAAGGGATATGCAATTCCTGGAATATACAAGTCCAACGATCCTGGAATTCACTTTAATATCTATGTAGAATACAACAGTTATCCAATTCCAGGACCGCCAGTGTATGTTTCAGGCTCTGGTACAACAAACAATACAGCTGCTGCTGTCAACAGTAGTACCACAATCACATCGAGCGTTTTGGAAGCCAGCGCCTAGATGGCTTTATATATTTTTGTTAGTTCTCTTTCTTTACATTTTTTTATATTTTTATGTACAGCCGATAGCAAATAATGTCCAGAATTACAGATACAGTCTAGACTGAGGGTTTAATTGATGTTTGGAAAAGAAAAGCAATAGTTTATTGGTACTCGTTGACCTTTAGCTTCTTTTCACCGTTATTAATGCTACTATATTTACTACGACAAAAAGTATGGCCAAAATCGAGATAAATTCGGAAAAGTACTTTGTGTACTGTGGTGTCGGTGGAATCCTGGCCTGTGGCAACACGCACTTTATGATGACGCCGATAGATATGCTGAAATGCAGGTTGCAAGTCAACAACAAGGCGTACAGGGGAATAGTTGATGGACTGTACCGTGTTGGCAGGGAGCAAGGAGTGAGAGGTCTCTTTGTCGGAGGACTTCCAACATACATTGGCTATTCGCTCCAGGGAATGGGAAAGTACGGATTCTACGAGCTTTTCAAGTACAAGTACGGAGAGATGGCAGGAGCAGAAAATGCACGCAGATATAAAACATCACTGTATCTGGCAGCGTCGGCAACGGCAGAGTTTCTAGCAGACATAATGCTGTGTCCGTTTGAAGCAATTAAGGTGCAGAGACAGACGGCGGCTACAGAGACAACTATAACAGGATTCAGTGGGCTGTATCGCGGAATAGTTCCGTTGTGGTTCAGACAGATCCCGTATACAATGGTAAAGTTTGCATCGTTTGAAAATATTGTAGAGGGTATTTACACGCACGCGCTTAGCAAGCCAAAGGAGCAGTACTCCAAGGGAGCGCAGCTTGGCGTGACGTTTGCAGCTGGATACATGGCAGGCATACTCTGTGCAATTGTGTCGCATCCGGCAGACACTGTTGTTTCAAAGCTAAATAACATGAGCAAGGCAGCCGCGGGTGGAGCAAGCAATATGGCGCTTATCGGCAGAATTATCACAGAACTTGGGCCGGTAAGAATATGGACGGGCCTCGGTCCACGCATATTCATGATTGGAACGCTGACAGCGGCGCAGTGGCTTATTTACGACTCGTTCAAGGTGCGCACAGGCCTTCCGACCACCGGAGGCGATGGAAGCAGGGCTGGAAAAGCTTGAACAACAAAAGATAAATGACTATAGTAGTCTTTTATTATTATTGTTGCGGAGCAATAGCGGTATGTTATCTACGCGCAATCCGATTCGCAAGAAGAGAAACAAGCAACACCGTCGTCTTTTTTTTTCATCGCAGATCAGCAAGGCCCAAAGATATTACTTATCACGTGGCAGAGATAAGACCAGAGAAGCAAATCAGAGCACAGCATTAGTCTTGCTTTCGTTAATCAGTTCAAAGAGCAGGTTGAAAGAAGGGGAAAAAAGGACATTTTCCTTTTACCTTTTTTATTTTATTTTCCGTATGTTTTGTGCCTTCTTTTTATTATTATAAAGTAAAAGCGGCTGAATTAAAGATACAATGTCTACTCTTTTGACGCAGCTTTCCCGTCGCAGTGCGCTTGGCGGCATTCTGGTGCGCAGAAACGCGGTTGGGGCAATGACATTCCACAGCGGTAAGGACAATGGCAATTAGCCAGCGAATAATCGAATCTCTTGTAACTTGACACTGGCCTTTTTAAAACTAATTTGCCAACATTAACGGAATTTATATTTGTGTGTGGTGCTAGCGGCGGCAAGCAGGTTCAGGGCCACGCAGACGCCTCGGCTGTTTGGCGATGAGGTTCCCAATCCGCAAACGGTGCCGCAGCCAGCAGCCAGCCGGATAAAGGGATCGTACCACTGGATGAACGAGCGCGCCGTGTCGATTATCAGCGTGCCACTGCTGGCAACGGCATTCATATACGGCGGACACCCAATCAACGACATGCTTATGGGGATTGTGCTGCCGGTGCATGCGTACATGGGATTCCAGCAGGTGCTGCTTGACTACTTTGATGCCAGACGCTGGCCGGTGATCTCGCGTGTGCTGAAGTATGCGCTGGTGGCGGTGACGGGACTGTCGATGTTTGGCGCGTGGCGAATCAACACAACCGACGTTGGGCTGACGGAGTACTTTGCGAAGCTGTGGAACGCCAACAAGACCAAGAAGAGCAGCAGCACCAGCACCAGCACCAGCAGCAGCGACTAGGATTTCTTCTTTGGCAGTGGATAGCAGTCATTTACTTTTAGATTGTGTGTAGACGAGGTTGTTTTGAGCTGAGGAGGAACTGAGAGAGAAAATAATATTATAAGAAAAACATGTGACATGATTATACTACTGCTGCTAATAAGATTGTGATGCTGCTTTAGCGATGGAGCAGGAAGAAAGAGAGAAAGAAAGGCGCTAGGAAAACGAAGAGCCGCCTTCGACGCCAGAGACGGGAGAGTGAAAGAGATCTTGTGGCTGCGAGTGCTCAGCAAGCGCAGGAGCCGGGTCGGATTCGTCGGACTCAGCAGATCCAGCTCCAGGGGACTTTTCAGCAGCAGAGGGCGACGGCGGCAGCGATTCCAGTAGACGCGCAGGATCAAGAAGATCAGCGTCGTTAGTAGGACGCGGCAGAGGGCCGCAGATATGCTTGACGTTGCGGTTGATCTCGTCAACGGGGATATCACGGAATCGCCGCGAATCAGCGTAGACATCACCACAGCGATCGCACAGGCTGTGCATGCTCTCGGGGCCGCGGCGGATCAGCGGAGTGCGATCGGGCGCCAGACCACAGCACATGCAGCGCCAGCGCGCACACAGCTCCTCCAGCGGCCTTCCGGTGAGCTGCCCGGGAACGGCTCCGGCGCGGAACCGGCGGTGGCCCAGCTTCTCGAGCCGCACGCTGCGAAGCGCCGACGCATCGCGCAGCGACTTCTCCAGAATCGAGGGTCGTCCGCGTGGCCGCCCAGTTGGGTTGCGCAGCCGCTCGCGCGCCAGCTGCTGCGGCGTGGCAGGCAGCGCGGGCGTCACGGGCGTAGAAGGCTGGCTAGATGCAGCAGCGGTAGACGCAGCAGCAGCCGTAAAGGCAGAAGCAGAAGCACCTCCCAGCGCCAGCGATGGCGGATGGTGATGATGCTGACTATGCAGGGACTGCTGCTGAAGCGGGTGAGAAGGCGCAGGGATCGAAAAGCTCGGGCCGCTGACAGCTCCTCCGCCTCCGCCTCCGCCTCCGTCAGCGCTGCTGCCGCCGCCAAGCGCCAGCGCAGCAGCCTCGTGCGTAGCGCGTATGTCGTAGCTGTCGAGAAAGTGCGCACCCTCGCCGGGCTGCGACACAAAGCTGACGGTGTCCGGCGGCAGCGCATCCTCGAACCAACTTGGCAGCGCAATCATCGTGCGGCACGTGCGGTGCACTTCGCGGTCGGGCGGAAGCAGAAGACCGGCCGATGCGGGGCCTCCGCCTCCGCCGGCTCCAACTCCGCCGATGCCGCCTGCGCCAATTGCGCCGGTGCCGCCGATTCCGCCTCCAGCTCCTGCGCCGCCTCGGCCGCGACCCTGGCGCCGTTTGCGTCGCGACTCGCGGTCGGCGTCCTTCTCCAGCCGCTCGGCATCGACACCGTGGAGGTGCACGATGACCGGCGCAAACGTCTTGGTAGCTGCAACATCGCGACGCGCGCGCGCAACTGGCGGCAGCACGCAGCGCGCCAGATCGCGGTCGTCGACTATTGGCGCACGATAGTCGGCTGCTGACTGCGGACGGTAGGCGTAGCCGGCCAGCAGAAACGACTTGACAAAGGCGTGAAGCTGCTCGCGAATCGCGTGAGCTATCGACGTCTCGAACTCGCCGCCAAGCGCCTTCTCCGCACACAGGACACGCGCCACGCGCTCCGGCGACGCCGGCTGCGAACGAAGCGCGCCGTCCACCCAGTCGTCGACCAGCCGTGCCGCTGATTTTGATTTGATTTGCCGCGCTCGATCGCGGAGCTCGTCGCCCAGCGCGCGTGTCAGCGACGGCCGAAGCAGCGGCGCCACGTCCCACTCAAGCTGGTCGCGCAGCGCAATGTGGCCGATGACGATGTCGATGCGGATCGCAATGCGCAGCTCATCGTCCCTCCACGCCGACGCCGAGAAAATGTCTGCTTGAAGACTACCGGCATCTCTAACGCTACTCGCTTCAGCTTCAGCTTCAACTTCAACATCAGCCTCAGCTTCAGCCTCGGCGGTGTCGCGGATATCCAGCACTTCGATCTCGTGGCCATCTTCCTCCGCATTCTCCGTCTGCAGCTCCACGCGCGCCATCTTGGCTGTTGCCTCGTCAACACCGTCGCCAACCAGCGGCTTCAGCTCCTGCTCTTGCTGCTGAAGCTCCACAGCGTCTGCCAGCATTCCAAACAGATAGTCGCTTGACGGCTCCGCGGTCTGTCCGTACTGGCGGTAATCCTCCAGCTGATCCTCGATTGACTGCGCGATCGCCGACACAAACACCTCGGGCGGCAGATCAAGATCCAGACACAGACCCTGCGCAAACCACCGCGGCTCGATCAGCTCATTGTTCAGATCCCACGTGAACGCATCGCGCAACCGGTATCCGTCGGCATCGATCTCCAGTCGGATCGGAACAAGCACCTCGCGCTGCGCTGCCTGGCGCCTAAGCTGCTTGCGCGAAAACCGCAGCGTAGGCTGCCGTCCGGCACGCACGGCTCGCTGTCCCGGAACGACTATCTGTACAACCGTCCGCGCCAGACTATGATGATGCTGCTGCTGATGGAAATGAGCTGGCCGCCCATTACCCAGATCGCTAGTGTATCCGGATCCCCACATTGCAGCCGGACGCGTAGCCAGCTGGTGCCGCTCGGCGAGGCGCTCCTGCCGCATTACCGCAAAGGAGGCAGCGTTGTGCTGGCGCTGGTCATCCAAAATCCGACGGTACCGCGATTCGCGCTCCTGATACAGCGCAGTCTCGCGCACTCGGAAGTCGTTGGAGCGCTCGATACGCGCTACATCCTCCAGCCACCGGCCCAGGGTAGCCTTCTGCTCGCGATTAAGCACCTCGTCAGCCTTGTCAACTGGGACTACTGTTGGCTGCTGGGCCCGAGGTGCCATACGAAAATTTACCGCCGATACGCTGTTTCCGTTATTGGTGGTGGTTGTAGTATTGCTTTGTTGCGCTGCCGCTGAAACTGAGGCTGCTGGAGCAATTGCCCCGCTCTCTGTCTTGACTATCGGCAGCTCTGTTTGAAGCTTCGGCTGCGCCTGTGGTTCTGGCGGCCGAGGCTGCGGTGCTGTTGCTCCACTCACGGCAACAGCTGCTCCGCCGCCCCCACCGCCGGTGCCGCTGTTGCCGTCTTTAAGAAAAAAACCGAGTCCATTGCTATTGTTGCTATTGTTATTAGCTGCCGCCGCTGCTGCTGCTGCTGCCACGGCTGCTGAATTGGTGGTGGTTGCAGCTGGTACTGCCAACTGGGCTGCACCAGAAGTCTGCGGCTGGGGCTGAGTCGGAGGTTGTAGCTGGAAACGCTTGATCTGCGTAAGCTGTATATTAAACTGCTGCGACACCGCCGCCAGATTGTTCTGCATCTGCGCCAACTGCATCACATACGCGCTGCGCTGCTGTGGATTCAACGTGGGAGTCTGGAGTGCTGTCTGGCAATGCTGCACAAGCATATGGAACGTGCGTTGTTGCATGAATAGGTGGGTCAGATTGGTTTGCAACTGCAGTGGCAGCTGTCCAAAGTTCGGAATCATCTGCGCCAACATCAACTGTGCCTGTTGATGCTGCTGCTGTTGCTGCTTCTGTCTCTGGCTTTGTCTTATAGGCAGCGGCTGTAGCGAATTGCGCGGGCTCGAAATGAAACCACCTCTACTGTTGCTGCT
>JANBOK010000445.1:0-12618 GCA_027595805.1 Coemansia sp. Benny D160-2
TTAATGCATATTGAAACACAAACTATTGAGCTTTAGATACTCGTGGACCGCATATGGTTTAAAGGGCGCAATGGTATAAATATTTTGTCTGTTACGAGCACCGCAGACATACCTTACTTCCTCTTTAAAGTTTATCTGTACAGTTTTTGCATATATTTAATTGTACTAGGTTGTTTCAAGCGTCTTGAATAACAGAGTATAACTACTAGCGGTGTTTATCAGACAAGCTGTTGAGGTTCTGTGACAGTTTTAAACCAACGTTTGCCATGTTAATGCCAACAAAAGAAATGATAAAGTGTCATGTAACTATAGTTATTGTTTTGACAATTTAACTAATTTGGCAACAGTTACCGCTGCTGTATGGCACTATCTAATTAACCTACAGCCAATTGTAGAGTAGTCTGTCATTGTTGTTTTATGGAGATGCGTACATGGTTTTTTTTCTTGGCTTTCTCTTTTTTAAATATAGGAAATAAAACTCTAAAGTTCTAACAAGGTTGAAATATAATGTTGTCTCATTGCTAGATTTCAGTGTCAGCGACTCTTCTATTTCTGTTTTCACGCATGGTATTGTGAGCACTATGTAGCTTCTGTGTTTGTTTTTCAATGGCGCTGCGTTTATACTCCAGCAGCTCGCTGTGATTTCCCTTGTTGCTGTACCCAAAATATGCAGTGTAGATGCGAAGTAACTGTTCTGTCTTTGTTGCCTTTTATTGTTAAGCTGTAAATTTTTAATCGACTCGCATACTCACGGCAAGTCCTTTACACGACTAAAACACTCGTATCATATGTTTGTGGGTGCCTCTCTTCCTTGGTGATTAAGCATCCGGGGCCTGTCTTATTATAATTAGGCCCGCCTAGCTCAACAATCCTGTTCTCTCAATGCGTCTTTGCACGCAACAGCCTGTTAATCTTATTGTTGGTATTGCAGATTACATTGCATCACCATTATTAAGCATTGTCCAATGTGTCAACCAGTGAAACGAGATGCAGTTGCCACTCTTTTGGGGTTTGTAATCCAGGCTCGAGAAACTGAACTTTGCAAAAGCAATATAGCATGGACTGCGCTTCCTCCCTATTACAAGCATACATTGGGGGTATTTGCAATATGTTCACGAGTACTAGAAGGTTCCGGTATCAGTTTTAATTTGTTTTGCAGAACTGCTGTGGTGTTTTGTTTCAATATCGGGCTTTCAATTACGTTCTTAAGCATATACGCAAAGCAGAGAAGATAATGACACATGTGAATCAATACAAAGAAACATTCTAATAGAATATATACTTTTCACATTTGACAATACATGCTTAGTAGGCCAACTGGTTGTCAAGGGTTATAAAAATTATTTGCTTGTAGCAAGCCCATATGGTTTTATTTATTCTAGCGGTTTTGTAATTCGTGTTCTTTATCAGACAGTGTACTCATTTTAATCTTGGATCAAGTATCCACCACAAAACATAATATAAACAAGAATAATTTGACATTCCGCATGCACAGACAATATTATAATACTTCAAGGTATGTAAACCATATAGGGGTTCAAGCTAATATTACTTTAACGTTATTTCAATCTAATGGCAAAAGATAAACAAGTAGTAGGTATTAAAACAGTACATGCGGCAAAACATCTACAAACGATATATGCTCAAGACTAACCCGTTGGATTATCGCCACCCTTTGACAGTGAAACAATCTTATGATCTGTTCCTTTGGCTTTGCTGTTGGAGTAGTTGTGGCGTTCCACCGCCTGAATCGCACGAACCCGAGAAATCTCCTTAAAGTGGTGGAGACACTCAACATAGTCCTCCTTTGCTGGAAGGCAGTCGGAGCGCGTCTTCTCTTTGCTTGCGAAGAAGCACTGCTGAAAGTCTTCCCAGAATGGGAAACAACGATTGGTGCCTACACGTAGAATTTTGTTACCCAACACGCGCAGGCGTGGAAAAAGATGCAAAATCAGAATTAAAGAAGGTTTTGACAGTCTTTAGTACAGATTAGATTGGCTGTGGACTGCCTATTTCCTAGCTTTAAGTATAGTCGTACCCCTGTAACCAATTCCCGACGCCATTTGGATTGCTTTTTCAGATAATATAAAGAATGCTTGTTAAGCAGGTAGAAGATAAAGATTCGGAAATAGCACTGACAAAAGTAGATGCAACAGCGATAGGTTTAAATTGAGACTTGCATTGAGGAGCTAGAGTATAAAGCATCAGAAAAAAGTAAAACCAGAGTGTATCCTTTGGCGGATTTTCAACAAGCGCAATAAATCGCGATAACAGATCAGACTTTGTTGATTGGTGCAAAAATCTAATCAATGGGTAATAAAAAAGTTTACAGCTGATAAACCGAACACAAACCGCTTGTTTTTGCGGCAATTCTCTAATCTTTCTTTGTTTTTCCTCATTCAAATAGACGTTGTAGATTCTTTATTACAATTTCTCTAGCAACTAGTTCCTTCTCTCTTAAAAACGCGCCTTTTGGTATAAGACGATCCAGGAGAAAGCTCAGGGTGTGCCCCCGTCTTATACGAGCTATTCTAAACCCCAACATATTGCTTGTGGCATATCAATCTTTAATCGTAGCAGCCTAAAATGCGTTCCTTCCTAAAGCCAATCGCGCTTGCGCCAACCAGAAAATGCGTGGGACAATTCAGTTACTTTCATAAACAGGCTACTGTGGCGGCACCGGGGCTGATTGGAAGGTTATTTGGCAAAAAAGACAAGCCAAGCAAAGCGGGGTTAGGCGTAGAAGATCAACAGACAAACGATTCTGAAGAGGCAAAGTTTATAAATGCAGTGCGTAGCAAAGTCAGCAACAAAACGTACGCCTCGTCAGAAACGCTTAAACCTAGATTCCTTTTGCAGTCCATGCCTAAAAAGAAAGTAGAGAATCGCTTGAAAACCATACTCACGAGGTGCGATGTAGAACAGGATCCGGTCGATTGGAAGGCTACGCCACTGACAGAGCGGAATGTGAAGTTTAGGGTTCTTACACTTGCTATGAGACATATAAGGCTACCTATTTCGAACAGGGCGCTGAACAACATTCAGACGGTAGGCGATCTGCTGGAAGAGTTTGACCAGAAACCAGTGACAACAGATGCTGGTCATCCAGTTGCGGCATTCTACAAGGAGAACGCTGACCAGCTTCCTGCCAACATGAAGTTTGAGCCGTTTCAAGGCCGTAATAGTAGAACACACGTCCACCAGTAGTAGGATTCTTGAAAAGAGCATACAAGCTGTTGTTGTCGTGTGGTCGGTATTTCTCTCTCGTCATACTTTCAAGCGCTTTAAGCAGTTAGTGAACTTTATATATATATATAAATCTAAACATGGTCAACAATATTGAAACAGCTTTGATCTAACGGATCGCATATGGCGATGTTGTGTTGGTCCACCTTGTTATCCAGTCGAGGACTTCGGTGTACCATCGGATGGAGTTTCCTCCATGGTTTATCCAATGGTCTTCATCGGGGAAATACACAAGTCGTGCGGGAATGTCTCGACGCCGAAGCATCATCCAAGCGCCAAGAGATTCGGTTATTGGAATGCGAAAGTCCTTTTCCCCGTGGACAAATAAAGTAGGCGTGTTGAAGTTTGCAGCAAAGCGTTCAGGGTTATTCTGCTCAAGAATAGCGCGACCAGTTTCTTCCCACGGCTTTCCCAGATCTCTCTCGGGGAACCATAGCTCGTCAGTGCCGTAGAAACCAGATACTGTGCTGAACTTTCCATCGTGAGCAACAAGACATTTGAAGATATCGGTATGGCCATTTAGCCAGTTGACCATGTACCCACCATAGGATCCGCCTAATGCAACCATTCGCGACTTGTCTACAAATTTGTATTTTGTGGTGACATAATCGATTCCACGCATCAGATCCACATAAGGATAGTCGCCCCATCTGTGTTGTATGGAATCTGTAAAGTTCTGTCCATACGAGGACGAGCCATGAAAGTTTATTACCACCGTAACAAACCCAGCGCTTGCGTACATGTTTGGGTTCCATTGTGCATGGCTAAAGCACTGTGTGCTTGCCTGGTGTGGGCCTCCATGTATTAACAATGCCATTGGATAGCTCTTTCTGCTGTCAAACCCAAATGGACGAAGCATCCAGCCGTGTACGCGGTCTCCTTGCGCGCCGCCAAACCAAAAATCCTCTGCTGGACTGAGAAACACGTTTTCCAGCTTTTCCTTGTTTACGTTTGTCAGGCGTATTGGCTTGCAGTCGGCTGTATCGAGCTTGTGGATATCTCCCGACTGGTTTTCAGAGCTGTAGACGTACAGAAGGGATTTTTCGTCTATTGGACGCACTCCTCCAGCTGACCCACATGTAGTTAGCTCCTTTCGCTTTCCGGTTCCCACCTCGATTGAGTGAATCAAGTTCCGGCCCCTGTTTGGAGTGAGGGCATAGATAACCTTATCGTCCTTGGACCATGACAGGGATTGCGGAGATAGATCCCAGTCATAGGCCACCGCAACTGACTCGCGCGTTGCCATTGTGTACAGATACACGCGGTTACGATCCGACTCATAGCCTGGCGTCTCCATCTGCAGCCATGCCAGTCGTCTACCGTCTGAGGAGAATGTAGGCATGCTCGCTGTACCGTTTATACGGGCCGTGAGGTGCCGAGGCCGGCAGTAGTCCTGCGTCGATGCCAGATACACATCAACTTTGGTTGAGTAAGCCATGTTTGAGTTTGGTGCGCGCACAACAAATGCAACGCGGTCGCCCAAGGGCGAAATTGCATAGTCGTCTACAGACCACCTTGTTAGCGGATCCGACATGTTAGGAAGAGCAGACATTAGATTTATCTCTTTTCCAACCCTCCATGTCTTTTCTGATCTTATCAGTGGTGCAACAAAGACGTTGGGCTTTTCCAGCGTCATCCATTCATTCCAGTGGCGTGCCCAGAGATTGTCATATACTTGCGCCGTGTCTTTTCTCAGTTCCTCAGTGCGTTTTAAAGCGGCACTCTCTTCGAGTGTAGCGTTTGGATAGACAGACGCAACAAATGAAATAAGCTCATCGCCAGCACGGTAGGCAACGTTACTGATTGGTACCGGCGGGCTAAAGACTATATTTGGGCTTGCAGCCGGATCTAGGTCCTGCTTGTAGAGCGCGCCCTTTCTCAGAAAACCAAATGTGTCATCGTCAAACCAGAGTGGGTTGCTTGAAACAGTGCCTGGCTTGTTTTCTGTCAGCTGGGTAATGTTTCCGGATGCTATATCAATAAGACTGAGATATGTGGTTGGGCGATTCACGTCATGGCTGTAGTAGGAAGTGGCAAACAGCGCCCTCTTTCTATCAGGAGATATCACTGGTGCTCCAACTCTGTTGAGCGAGTGAAACGTGTTTATGTCCAGAGGCCTAAGGTCTTGGCTCTGGTTCTGATCAAGTTCGCTTTTGGTTTTACTTTCTGCAGAACAAACGCAGGAAAAGGATAATGCAACGCACAGAAACAGCAGCGCAAGTGCGGACGGCTTGGCTGCTAGACGCATCGTATTTAAAAGTCAGATTCAATTTTATGGCCTTTTGTTGCCTGCTTGGGTGTTTAAGGCCTGCTGTATACTTGGTTGCGTTGAAGACAAAATGAAGCATTTAAAATTCGAGTGCACACTATCTAGCTAATACAGGGTAGACACACAAAAAAAGCGAAGAGAAAAAGGATGACTTTAGCTAGGACTTGGGTGACAAACTATCAATACAAAAAAGTCAAAAACTATAAGCAGATCGATATTCGGTCAAGCGTAATATCTACATAACCGTGTGCGTGGGAGAATTTGGAAGCTAATTGTTCAAGGAAACGCACGGCTGAAGAGAAGAAGCATAACAGACACATCCACATATACCTTTTTCTCCACACAGATTCCATTAGTGTGCAAAGCGTGTTACTCCGCATACTTTTATGTTCACATCAAATAATTAACAGATTCATCCAACTCCCACTGTAAAGCCATCCATGGGTGTTAAAGAAAACAGATACAAGAGAAGAATAAAGTAACGGTCGTTCTAAAAGCCACATCCATATCATTATTGCTCTAAAACAGCTCTTTAAAAAAAGAAGCTGGTGACACTATTGAAAACAGGTAAATGCTGGTACTCGCTCACAAGCAGGGTTGCAAACTCCACCACATTTCAAGGCAACTTTCTGTCGTAGAGATAGCACTAAATCCGAGAAGACATTCAGAATCTGCACTCAACGTCTTATCCCACGTGATTTGTTTGAGCCAATGCTTTGGAGCCATTGATGGAATGGATTTCTTGTTGTTGAGAAAATACTGCTAGCCAAATGTTTTCCAATTCTTTGTTTTTCCTTTTTCTTTTCTTTGCACATCTGATTGGGTTTTAATTCTTGCTCAGTATCCTATCTCGACTATCTAGTTTGCAAACATAGCTTCAAAGGGCCCCGTTTAATAATTACTAGAGAATCCGCTTCTTGGGTTTCTTAACGCGCCAAGAAAAGCCAGCGTTGTCTTGCGATTGTCAACGTCACGGAAACCGCCAGTTTTGCTTTGAGTGCATTTAATTCCACCGTTGAGAGCACTTGGAGCACTAGCTACTCATTTCTGGAAGCAACGACAGCACATTCATATTTTACAACGGTAAACTCCCTCCACAGTTTTGCGTTTTGTTTGAGAAATACTATTTTCTTTTCTTGTTCAAGTAGAAATGGCCGATTCAGCATTAAGAGCTTCTAATGAAGGAGGGAGCCATGATACCCAGCAGACGCACAGCAATCAGCAACAGCTACATGAGAATCAGTCAACGGGAATTCCCGAAGCAGATGCATACAAGGCTCGTCTAATGCACTCGCCTTATGATGCCGAGGCGTGGTATGGGCTTTTGCACGTAGCTAAGCAAGCAGGTAATAAGCAGCTGCTTAATGAAACATATGGCGAGGCTATGGAGCAGTACCCTGGCTCCGGAAACTTTCTTGCAGGCTTTGCTGAGCTGGAACTGAGTCGTGGAAATAATGAAAGTGCAGAATCTATCTTCAATAGTAACCTGTTCAATGTGCCATCGATTGAGTTATGGAAGTGTTACTTGGAATATGTTTTGAAATCCAACGCCAATGAGCAAGGCCTAGTTACACACCCAGACTCACGAGCCACAGTCAATGATTGCTACAAACTTGTTCTTGAAAATGTGGGCTTCAATCGTGAATCGGGCCAGATATGGATTGACTACATTGCATTTCTGAGCTCAGCACAGGTAAGAGTACATTTTTTTAATATTTGCACGTTGAAGTGGTTCGTTCCGGATGGTATAGTATGTGAATATGATCTACTTTCCTTACGATCTATCTTTCCAATAACATCTATGTTTTTATGCGACCACAAAACCTTTTCTGTTCCATTTAGACACACGCCCCCTATGAGGATCAGCAAAAGCAAGATAGTCTGCGTGAAGCGTACCAAGCAGCGGTTGTTATCCCAATGCTGAAGGTTGAGGAAATATGGAGAAACTATGATGCATTTGAGGCCAGCATTGATCGGTCGATGGCCAAGCAAACGCTTTCCAAGATCTCCCCAGCGTACACGACAGCACGCATTGCCTTGCGCGATATGAACAAGCTATTCGACAGTATCAATAGGTTGCAGCCGCCGTATGGACTTCCAACTCCACCTGGCTGGACTTCTCGGGAAACAGAGTACCTCAATGCATGGAGGGAGTATCTAAAGTGGGAGACATCCAACCCTCTGCACCTGGAAGACGAATCGGTTTTACAACAGCGAGTGGTGTATGCTTACAACCAAGCATGTATGTGTCTCTATCTTTATCCGGAGATATGGATTGAGTTTGCCGATTACCTGGTGTCGCTTGGCCAGCAGAATGAAGCATTAACAAAGTTACAGCAGGCTAGCCAGGCTCTTCCCAACAGCCTCTCTGTTCAGTTTGCCTATGCGGAGACAGCTGAAAGGCAGAAGCGACCAGACGTCTGCAAAGATATATACGAAAAGTTGGTGGAAAGGACACGCGGCGACATTGACGCAATTAAATCCCGCTGCTCACTAAAGCTGGAAAAGCTTGACAAGCATCTTAAAGCCCTTGATGTGCAGAAAGTAGCGGAAAGCAATGAAAATGATGCCAACGGCAACAGCAACAAGGCTGATATACAAAATGGACTGTCAATGGACACTGATAGCGATGAGGCTAGCGATGATGACGACTCTCTGGAGAACGAGAGTGTTGCATCGAACATAGATGTTGATTACTCGGATATCCGTGGAGAAGATGGCAGTTTGAACGCCGCAGCCAAGTTACGGATTTCGAAGATGAAGAAGAAAATTGCCAAGCGCGTGGAACGAACCAAGCTGCGCATGGAAGGTGACTTGGAAGAAAAACGAGAGATGTACACGCTGTCGTGGATCATGTACTTGCGCTTTATCCAGCGGTCTGAAGGAATTGACGCTGTCCGACAGCTCTTGCGCCGGCCACGCAGCGACCCGCCTGGCTATGTGACCTACCAATTGTTTGTTTCGGCAGCACTGATGGAATACCATGTCGCAAAGCGGCCAGGAGTTGCAGCGAAGCTTTTCGAGTACTACGCAAAGACATACACGGACAGCCAAGAGTACATTGTGGAGTACATGAACTATCTGATCAACTCTGGCGACGACACGAATGCCCGCGCGCTGTTCGAGCGGTTCCAGAGCACCAGCACTGGCGACACAAGCGACATGTGGACGCTGTTCTCCGACTTTGAATACAATTATGGCGACATGAGCGCGATTGTAAAGCTTGACAAGCGCTACATTGAGAAATTTGACCACGAGTCGATCCTTACACGGATGGCAGCACGCTACAGCTATCTGAACATGGATCACGTTGCTGTCAGCGAGTTCGGGTTTCCGTATCGCAAGGACATTTATCGAAACGACACGCATCCTCATGGCACTGCTCGCCGCTATGGAGCCGAGCACGATAGCACGTATTTAGGAGGCGCGTCCGAATATGGGCGGGTGGTTGGAGGCGGCCCCGACGACACGGCGGACCAGCTGGCGGCCATTTCAGTTGGATCTGTGACCGGCCGCTTTCTAGGAAAATCGCAACTGCTCACGTCTGTGACGCCTGGGCGCTTTTCCAAGCCTAATGTTGCGGATTTGGAAGAGTACAACCCGGATATTGAGCCCTTTGTTCCGCCAGATTCGCTGGCGACTGCGGACGATAGCTACGACACGCACCAAGGGCTCACACGCGTGGAGACGTCGTCGCACAAGCACCATCTGGACAATGGCGATGTGCTTAGCTATGTGGCAGGGTCTGTTGCATCGACCAACACATTGGACTTTGACTTGGTCAACATCAATGTAGACTTGCTATTGTCGACGGTTCTGCAGCTGCAATTGGGTAATCCCAGCGCTCCTTCGAGCTATCGTCCGCTCATGTACATGCCATGGGCTAGCCGCGCAGACAGTTTCAGCGGCCACTTCAGAAACAGCGATCGCCCACCACCCAGCCATAGCTCGTATGGTCAAGCAAGGAGCCGAAGCAGAGGTCGCGCAGGCACCGGGGACGAGGACAGAGCCGGACACCGCGGCTATGGCAGCCACCCGACAAGGGGCTACGCGCGGGGCTCATTCTCGCACCGTCAGCCACCCTATGCGCGCAGCACCGGCTACAATTCCGGGAGCAGTCGCAGCCATGGTCGTGGTGGCTCCGGACAAGGATACGCACCAAGAGGAGCCGACCGCGGGCCATACCGATGAGATAACGGTGATTCGCCTTGAGAAATTCTGTCAACGCCTCTTTTGTAACAGAGCGCAAGCTAGATTCTATTTTTTTTTTGGCCAGCAGTTAATGTTTTATCATGAAAAGTTTAGCGGATCAGTCCTATCAGCATTGTTGGTAAAAAAAAATAAGCTCAGTACACTTTTGGCCATTATTTCTCCTGGCAAAGCAAGCAAAATGCTCAATTTATCTTTCTCCCTTGTTGTTTTCTACTCTCGCCTTTAATCATTTTAAATTCCAAAAGATAGCAAGCAGCCAAACAGGTGAAAATGTCGAAAAAGGCCGTCAGCGCAGCAAGCGTTCTGAAGCTCATGGTGCCAGCGGGGAAGGCAACGCCCTCGCCTCCAGTCGGTCCAGCTCTCGGCCAGCGAGGAGTCAAATCGATGGACTTTTGCAAGCAGTTCAACGACAGAACAAAGGACCTGATTCTTGAGACGCCCACGCCTGTTGCTATCAACATCAAGGCCGACCGCACATTTACATTTTCGGTAAAATCGCCGCCGACAGCCTGGCTGCTGAAGCGGGCGGCAGGCGTCACAAAGGGCGCGGCACAGCCTGGAAAGGAAACAGTCGGCACTCTGTCGCTGAAGCACATCTACGCCATTGGCCAGATAAAATCCAAGGATCCGGTGATGAGCCATATCGAGCTCAGGAGCATCTGCAAAAGCATTATTGCAACAGCCAAATCCGTTGGCATCAAAGTTGTTGCTTGAACGGAGCTGGCTTTGTCAGAGGATAGAAACTATATTTTCTCTTTTTCTAGTTAAAAAAGTAACACTCTTGTCAATATAACCGATACAAAAAACTCACTTGCCATTTAATGTTGAACGGGAAAAAAGCACTCGCATTGTTATTTTTTGCCATATATGGATTGCTATGACGTAAAAAGGAACTCTTCTCTAGACATCGTACGAAAGAATAGGACGGAGCCAGGTCTCAGCTTCATCGACTGTAGTGTTCTTGCGACTGGCATAGTCTTCAATCTGTTCCCTTGTGATCTTTCCAACTGCAAAGTAGGACGACTTTGGGTGTGCGAACACAAGCGCGCAGACCGACGCACCTGGGTGCATCATTAGGCTTTCGGTGAGCTCAATTCCGGTGGTTTCGTGGATATTTCCCAGCTTCCACATGGTCGACTTTTCAGCATGGTCGGGCTGGCTCGGGTATCCAGGCGCAGGACGAATACCCTGGTATTTGATGCTCAGCAGATCCTGTGTTTCCAGGGACTCGTTGGGTGCAAAGCCCCACAGCTCGCGCCGCATGTCCTGGTGCAGCTTTTCGGTGAGTGCCTCGGCAAAGCGGTCGGCAAGCGCCTTGACCATGATGGCCGAATAGTCATCGTTGTCCGCCTCATACTTGCGTGCTAGTTCATCCACGCCAAAGCCAGCAGACGCTGCTATGCTGCCGATGTAGTCGGGGATACCTGTGGAGTCGGGCGCAATAAAGTCCGACAGACACATGTAAGGATCGTTGCTCTCTTTATCCTTCTCGGCCTGCTGTCTGAGTCCGTAGTACACTCCAGCGATCTCGGTGCGCGACTCATCCTTGTACACTACAATGTCGTCGCCCTTGGCATTCGCCGGCAAGATGCTGACAATGGCCGAGGCCCGGATGCGATGGTTGTTGATAAGATCACGCAGCATGACTTGGGCCTCGTCAAAAATACGACGAGCTTCCTCGCCAACAGTGGCATCGTTGAAGAGCTTGGGGTATCCACGGTTAGGATACTTGCCGCGGAGTTGCCAGACCTGGAAGAACGGGTTCCAGTCAATGTACGGCAAAACCTGGTTGAGATCAATGTCTTCGTAAACCTTGTGGCCAACCATGTTTGGTTTAGGTGGCAGATTCTCCGGAAGAGCCCACTCGATCTTGTGCCCCTTGCTACGCGCGTCCTCCAGGCTCAAGTACCGGCGGTCCTTGAGGGAGTCATAGTGATCCTCCCTAATCTCATCATACTCCTCAACAACCTCCTCGACAAAGTCATCCCGCAGCCCCTTGTCAAGCAGGTTTGAGACAACCACCACCGAACGCGAGGCATCCAGACAATGAATGACCGGCTGGGTGTACCGAGGAGCAATTTTCACGGCCGTGTGTGTTTTGGAGGTCGTGGCGCCGCCAATCAAAAGTGGAGTCTTGAGGCCGGCGCGCTCCATCTCCTTGGCAACATGGATCATCTCGTCGAGCGAGGGCGTGATTAGGCCGGAGAGTCCAACGACATCGGCCTTTTCGCGGATAGCTGCCTCAATGATCTTCTCGCACGGCGTCATAACACCCAGATCCACGACCTTGTAGTTGTTGCACCCAAGCACAACGCCAACAATGTTTTTGCCAATGTCATGCACATCGCCTTTGACGGTGGCAATAACAATAGTGCCGTTGTAAATGTCGGAATCGTCAGCATCACCAGCGTGACCCATCTTTTCGAGGTTTTCAATGCGCTCCTGGTCCATGAAGGGGATGAGATGAGCAACAGCCTTCTTCATCACTCGGGCCGACTTGATAACTTGCGGCAAGAACATCTTTCCTGCGCCAAACAGGTCACCAACAACACTCATACCATCCATCAGTGGGCCCTCAATGACGTTGAGCGGACGAGGATACTTTTCCTTGTCCAAGCGCGCCTCCTCGGTATCCTCAACAACGTACTTTGTAATTCCCTTTACCAAGGCGTGCTTCAGGCGCTCTGTGACAGAATGAGAGCGCCACTCCTCTTCCTCTCCCTTGGCAACAGAATCCTTGCCATGTGTTTGCGCATACTCGAGAAGTTTCTCTGTAGATTCCGGATCGCGGTTCCAGAGCGCATTCTCGCAGATTTCCAAAAGATCCTTGGGAATCTCGTCATAGATCGTCAAGAACCCAGGATTGACAATGCCCATATCCATGCCGGCCT
>JANBOK010000446.1:0-12476 GCA_027595805.1 Coemansia sp. Benny D160-2
ATAGTAAATAACATGTATTATTATTCTATTTGGAAGTTTTTTGAAATAAAACAACGACTCAAGAAACTCTTGCAATGATGTTGACAACATTGTCAGTTAGTTATAAGCAGCTCATGAATTGGTAACGGAAATGGGCAGCCATGATATAAAAGAGTATACTGAATAACTAACAAACTAAAGAAAGTTTAATCGGATTCACAAATGGTATCCTAGAGGGGTGAGCTTTATATGCCCGTTGAACACTATGCCGGCCTACTTCTATAACAGTTTTCTCAGTTTTTCATTTTCTATTATTTGCTAGTAGCCATGGTAACACTATGAACAGCATAAATAAAGAACGACGTCTAAACACATGTAATCTATTATAGTTATATTTGGAGCAGCAAGTCCTTGCTCGTTACCATTTTTTCAGAGGTGATTACCTTGAGCAAAGAGGATTGACGCGCTCAACGGCTTAAGAAAATGAAAATTAGAAAATCATGCTAGGAAAGGATTAACACGTGATAGTCTGGATTATTTACTACATTGATATTGCCGCTTCTTATCCAATGTTCCGAAATCTGTAGAGCGTGGGAACCAAAAAAAGGAGAATGATAGCTGATGTTGATGTGTGGTCTTTCCTCAACAAGGCATCGTGTTTAATGTTATTTCCTTCGTCGTCCTTCTCTTACTTCTTTCATTTTTGTCTATACACTCTAATAAAATCTCTTGGCTGCTATTCTCTGACAAATTGGTTTTCCATTATCAACTTTTAGCCCTTTAACCAAGCCCACGACCGGTGCAGATAATGATGCTGAAGCAGAAGCAACAGCAGCTGTTCAGCAAGATCCTTGTTGCCAACCGCGGCGAGATAGCGTGCCGCATCATGCGCACGGCGCGACGGCTCGGGATTCGCACGGTTGCGGTATACTCTGACGCAGACGCGGATGCGCAGTTTGTGAAGCAGGCGGACGAGGCGTACAATGTGGGGCCGGCGCCGTCAGCGCAGTCGTATCTCAACATCGATGCGATAATGAAGGCGATTGGCGAGAGCGGCGCTCAGGCGGTGCATCCGGGATACGGATTTCTGTCGGAGAACGCAGCGTTTGTCAGGCGGCTGGATGCGGCGGGCGTGGCATTCATAGGGCCGCGGGAGCGCGCAATGGCGGCGATGGGCGACAAGATCCAGAGCAAGATCATTGCCAAGGAGGCCGGCGTCAGCACGATTCCCGGCTTCGACGGCGTGGTGCGCGATGCGGAGCATGCGGTGGAGATAGCCGAAGGCATCGGATATCCGGTGATGCTCAAGGCGTCGGCGGGCGGCGGCGGCAAAGGCATGCGCGTGGCGCGCACGGCGCAGGAGGTGCGCGACGGATTCAAGCTGGCGCGCGACGAGGCGCAGAGCAGCTTCGGCGACGGACGGCTCCTGGTTGAGCGGTTCATCGAGGAGCCGAGACACATCGAGATCCAGATCATTGCGGACGGCCACGGCAACGTGGTTTGGCTGCCGGAGCGCGAGTGCTCGATCCAGCGGCGCAACCCGAAGGTCATTGAGGAGGCGCCGTCAACGCATCTCGACGCCGACACGCGGCGGCGCATGGGCGAGCAGGCGGCAGCGCTGGCGCGCAGCGTTGGCTACAACAGCGCCGGAACCGTCGAGTTTCTGGTTGACAAGAACCGCCAGTTCTACGTCCTGGAAATGAACACGCGCCTGCAGGTCGAGCACCCGATCACGGAGCTGATCACGGGGCTTGATCTGGTGGAGCTGATGATCCAGTCGGCGGCGGGCCGCGCGCTGGCGCTGCAGCAGGCAGACGTGGCGGTGCGCGGCTGGGCCATCGAGGCGCGTGTGTACGCGGAGGATCCGGAGCGGTATCTGCCAAGCATCGGCGCGCTGGCGCGGTACCAGGAGCCCGCCGGCTGGCGCAAGGCCGGCGATGTGCGCTGCGACAGCGGAGTCGCCGAGGGATCCGCGATCTCGATCCACTATGATCCGATGATCTGCAAGCTCTCGACGCACGGCGCCACGCGCGCGGACGCAATCGCGGCGATGTGCCACGCGCTTGATCGGTATCTGATCAAGGGCGTCACGCACAACATTCCGCTGCTGCGCGACGTGGTTGCCAGCGCCGACTTCGCCGCCGGCCGCACCTCGACGAGCTTCCTGGCCGAGCACTATCCGCACGGCTTCAAGGGCCACCGCCTGACCGACCAGTCTGCCGCGCGCCTGGCCGCCGTGTCTGGTGCGCTGGCGCTGATCCGCCAGGCGCGCGACGCAAAGCGCTCAGACGCAGCTTCCGCCGACTTCGCTGTGCTGCTGCCGCAGCTGCGCGATGACGGATCCGTCGCCAAGCGCGAAGCTGCCGTGTCGGTGTCGCTGGCGGCTGGCGCGCACAGCATCGCGCTCGACGGCGCCAACGAGTTCCGCGTGGCAACGGCGCTGGACGGCGCCGCGGATCCGACCGTCCAGACGCTGCGCATCCGCTGGGCCGTTGACCAGCCGTTCGTCGAGATCGAGGACGCCGAATCCGGCTCCGGCTCCAGCTCCAGCTCCGTCGTGCAGTTCCTGGACCCACTGCCGCTCGGGTTCCGCCTGCAGTTCATGGGCACAAAGTTCGACATCGACGTTCTGGCGCCTCGCCAGCGCGACCTGATGCGCTTCATGAAGGAGAAGGAGGCTGCCGATACGTCGCGCCTGGTTCTGGCGCCGATGCCCGGCTCCATCGTGTCTGTGGCTGTTGCGCCCGGCGACATCGTAGCCGAAGGAGCCGAGGTCGCTGTTGTCGAGGCGATGAAGATGCAGAACGTGCTCCGTGCGCCCAGAGCAGGAACTGTGCGCGCGGTGCACGTGACTCCCGGCGCAACCGTCAGCGGCGACGATGTGCTGGTTGAGCTGGAGGCCGAGTGAGCCGGATGCTGATCTATATTTCCTTTCCTTTCCATTTGCAGTCTGGTGTGCTTGTCCGCCAGTTTCCTTTATACTAATTACAACCACAATCCTAAATCTAGTCCCAGCTGGGCGATATCGCTGATCGTCTCTGCACTGTTGCTAATCGCTTCCATCTGACGATGAGTGCTCGGCAGTTGTAGCTGACGCCGCAGATTCGCTGGCGGAGGATTCATCGTCCTCGGACGCAATGACCGCAATGCGTCTCTTCCGCTGCGGCTGCTGCCTCTGCCGCTGCCGCTGCCGAGTGTTTGGCTGCTTCTGCTGCTTCTGCTGCGTGCGCTTGCTCCGTCTTGGCCGCTTCCTGCTGCTTTCCACACTGCTCTCGCTCTCGCTCTCGCCGTCACTGTTGTTGGCGCTATCAACTTCGCTGTCGCTGTGCTCGCTGTCTTCGCTTTCGCTGTCCCTGCCGTTTCTTGCAGCGTTGCTTACGCTGTTCTTTCGGAGACTCCGTCTGACGCCGTTGCCGACTGTGCTGCTGGTAGTAGTGGCCGGAGTGGCAGCTATTGTTGCAGCAGCGCTGCCATTGTCGTTGGCGCCAGACTGCTTGCGACGACTGCCGCTCTGGCGCTGGCTCCTCATTTCGCGCACAACAGCGTGGATGTCGCTTCCATTGCTGCCGAACCGCGACTCGAGTCGGTCAGCCAGCAACCCAAACGCCCTTTCCTCTTCGGTCCCAAACCGAGCGCTGCCTGCGCAATCCAACAGCTGCTGCCGAAACACGGTGCCCCACGCAACAACAGCGCTGCCGCAAAAGTCAACACGCTCATCTAGTACAGTGCTGCTGTTGCCGGCAGAGTACTTTACCAGTGTGCTAAGTATCTCCGTCGTTGGCGGGGTGCTTCGCAGCAGCGACAGCAACCCATTGGCAGCCTCGCTGCAGCTGGCCGGATCCAGGTCGCGCTCCAGCAATATGAAGGCAGCAAGCCGACCGGTCGCAGCAGCGTTCCCGGCAATCTCGGCCTCCAGGAGCTGCCACAGGCACACTTGCTCAAACGCATCGTCGCCATCCATCGCTCTCCCAACCGCCATGGTCAGCGCTCCAAGACTGCCGCCGCCGCCGCCGCCAGCCCCATTACCACCCGCGCTGCAGAAGAGCCGCAGCCGCCCTTGCGCTATCAGCACGCACAGACGGTAGACCTGCGGCTGGTCAATCAGCGCAACCACGCTTTTGATTATAGCGCACGAGCCCACGAATTCGGCTGGAAACGCAGAGTACACCGCCGGAAGCACCGCGTAGAAGTGCTCCGGAAACCGCTCCTGCAGAACGCCCATGTCGCGCGCAAGTGCCGAGCGCATGCTGCCGCCCTGGTAGTACGCTCCAACGTACTGTCGGTACGCCAGCGATTGGCTGGTGCTGCTAGAAAGTCCGGCCAAGCTGAACAGCAGCCAGCGGAACCCAACATCCACACGCGTCTCCGTCAATCGCACCAGAAGCTCCGCAATACGGCGGCGTGACGGCGATGACTCGGCTGTCGATACTGCTGCTGCTGCTGGCATCGAGGACAACAATGCCGGGCTGCCATTGGCAGCAAAGAACGGGCACGCAGTATCGAATATATAGTACAGGATATCGTGGTCCTCTGACGCACCATCAGAGTCGTCGGCTGCCTCGGCCTCAATGTCCTCAAGCTCCGCATCGGCAATGGCCAACGACAGAATGTACGCAACCGCACGCGACGAGGCTTCCGACTGTGCATACATGTTGATTATCTCCTTGATCTGATCCTTTGACGCAGATGCAGGGGCCTCATCCAGGATCCCTGCCGCAAAGTTACGCAGCGTTGATCCAAATATCCACAGGGACGGGTCATCCAGAGCTTCTTGCATGTTCGTGATCGGATGGCTGTCCGCATCAGCATCGCCATCTCCGTTATCCACAACCAACGGCAAGTCATCCTCGCCAGCCGCATCCGTTGCCGCCGATCCTACTTCTGCCTTTGGAATGCTGAGAACGTTGGTGCGTTCCTGCTGGTTCATCTCAGCGCTAATAGGAGATACTCTCGGCACTACTGTGGCTACAACTGCTTCGGGCAACTGCGGCTCGCCGGCATCGTCGCCGTCGTCAAACATCCTCGACACCGGATCGCCGTCGCCAGCGCTGCCAAGAGCAAGGGAATCGGACGGCTCCGCATCCTGCTGCCTGGAAGCACTGCTCATGGCTGCAGCTGCCGGCACCGGAGGAACTAGCCGCGGGAATAACTGGTACATGTGGCGCCTGGCCGCCATATCGATGCGCGGATGCTCAAACACCGGGAGAAGCGAGGGAACCACGCCCTTTTCAACAGCGTCATTCATTGCGCCGGCAATCGAGGCCCGGATCTCGGCAGCCATCGGCGGCAGGTACGCGTCGGCCAGGTAGTTGAGGAACTCGAGAAACGAAGCAGTCAGGTAGGCGTACTTGTCGGTTGAGCGCGCAATAATCAGCACGCCCGGCTCGATGTTCATGATGTTGTCGGTGGCCGGGTCGTAGAACAGCCAGTCGAAGAACAGCGCAAGCTTGGCGTTGGCGGCCACGACCTGCGAGCGCACATACCGCAGCAGGATTCCCAGAAACACGTAGCGCGGCACGATGTTTGACGCAAGCACTGCGTTGGGCGGATGGAACACGCCGACGATGTAGCGGATGAGATCGCTATACAGCGTCTCCGACTCTGGCGTGCTCAGATACCGGTGGACAAACCAGGTGAGGTTGCGGGAGTAGGCGTTTCCCGGCAGCCGCTCCAGAATGAACAGCAGGCGCGTCTCCATCTCAAACGTCAGTCTGTTTGCCAGGAACACGCGCGGCGTTGGCGTGCGCAAGAGCTGCTCGATGCCGCCAAAGTGCGCGCTGACTGCGCGCGGTCTGTGGAGCATATCGTGCCACAGTTCGCGAAACGCCGGAATCTTTGCGACATCCTGCAGCATGCGCACCAGGTCACGCCCGACAGCCGCGCACTCGACAAAGCGGCTGCGTACCAGCCGCACAACAAAGTCGCTCTCGCGCTGCTGCAGCTCAGCTAGCCGCGGACTGCTGTGGTCGAGCACGAGCCGTCCGAACGAATACGCCGCCAGCGCAACAAGCATCGGATGCCGCACCAGCCAGTCGTGGTTGGTCTGCAGGAACCCAAGCATCTGCCTACACAGCTGCACATTGCCGGCCGAGATGTCTCCGCCGCGCATCTGCCGCGTCAGCGTCATGGCGATCTGCTCGGTGCCCGGGACATCCATTCGGACCATCTCCTCCATGATCCACAGCAGCTGCGCTCGGACCTCCGCGCGGATCCGCGCAAACTTGGGCGCCATTGCCAGAAGCTGCAACCGCGACAGCGCGTGCGAGAACCGGTCGCGCGACACGATGTTCAGGTACTGGAAGTACATTGCGCCCGAATCGGGTTCGGTCAGTATCCCGTACACCAGTCCGTTAACCAGCTCGCCGTGGTGCTGCATGCTCTCCGACGCTCTCTGCTGCAGCACATCGTGGGCTTGCTGCTGTGGTTTGCCCGATATCGTGGCCTTCAGCCGGGTGTGGCAGTCAACCAGCTCCTGCTGCCATGCCTCGGCAACGTCGATTGGTTCGGCGTGGAAGAGCTGCGGTTGCTGAGGCAAAGGCGACTGCGATGTCAGCGCCAACGGCGTGCCTGAGGCCGCCAGACCCGCTGCGGCGGCGGCAATGCTGTTGGTGTCCGCCATGGCTCCATAAAAGATATGAAAAGGAAAGAGAGTGAAAGAAAATAAGGTGGTGAATAGAGAGAACTATGTATAACACGATTAATGGGATGATCTGGGCTTCAGTACACAAGCGAGACGGGGGAGAGGAATATTGTAGATTGCAGACTCTGAAGCTTTCTATACTGCTACTGGCGCTGCCAATGCTACTACGGCTACTACCTCCACAAGCGCGTTTTTATATTTATTTCAACTCCTCTCCTGAACAGTCTGGATAGCAAAGTGTGCTGCTGCTGTTGTTGTTGTTGTTGTTGTTGTTGTACTGATCCCAGATATCGGTTGGGGGTGTAGGAAAGCAGAAAACGCATGTGGAGGGGGGACAAGCGGACGATTTCCATGTTCCGGCTTTTGAGTTCTGAAACAAGCAATCGGGCTCTGGAAAGATTTATGGGGCGTGATCCAGTGCAAGGAATTTTCAATAACAATAGCGCTAAATTAGCAACCCATCCCGCCGTAGTCTAATGATGATAAGCTTGTATTGCAAACGAAAATAAAACAACACCCCGATACTCCCCACCACTTCTCAGAGCTTTCCCTTGCGCTCCCGTATCCGCTGCTTGTCCATCTTCTTCATCTGGCTCTGGTCGTCCTCCAGCACTCCCCACGCGCGCTTCATCTTCTCGCTGTAGACCTTGTCCTTCTCGCGCTGCTCCGCCAGCCGCTGGCCAGCAATGAACTGCGCATCGCGACGGAGCTCGCGGATAACTCCGCGCCTTTCGCGGTTGACCTGGCGCCGCAGCTTGATCGACTCGTTGCGGTCGCGATCCGGATCGTAGTGCATATCCAGACTGTACGACGTCTCGAACTTTGGTGCCACCGACGCAATTGCCAGCGGCCGGTGGTTCTGCAGCGTTAATGGCTGCCGCGCTGTCTTGGCCTGCTCCAGCTGCTCGTCCAGATACGTCTGCAGCTCACGCAGTGTCTTCAGAACGGGTTCGGGCGCCTGCTGCTGCTTGAATCCACGCGACAGCCGCTCGGATACTGTTGCCAGCAGATCCTTGAGCGGCCCAAACAGCTCCACAAACGCCGTCTGCGAAAAGTACGTGTCAACAAAGCGCCGGCACAGATGCAGACTGGCATGCAGTACGGCGTACTTTTCTTCGGTTGACAACGCAGAGGCACTCTTCACGTCGCTGCTATCATCGCTGGAAGCAAGAAGCCATGACCAGCGCATGGGCTCCACCTTCCGCTTGCACGCTTCCGTGAAGCCGATAGACAGCAATGTGCTGTATGCCAGGCTCTGGCGACGCGATATTGGATACTGGCCAACCCAGCTATTGCTGTTGGCTTTATCGTCTTCGCTGTGACGCTCGCATACCGACGCCGCAAGTGCTGCAAAAACAAAGTTCAGCGCCTCGGGCACAAGACGCCGCGACAGTCTTTGCGCTTCGTGCACGATACCAACAAGAACAAGCGCTCCGGCCACGCTTCTGCGCGTCGCAAACGTAAAGTGACTGAGGTACTGGCCAATGGCTATAAGCATTGGCGTCACAACCGGATGGAAGCGATCCGAGGCCGAAAACACAGCTACAAACACCCGCATCAGCGCAATGTCTGATGCTGGGATCGCGCTGTTAATAGCGTCGTCTGCCCTGATGATCTCGCTGATCCGCTGGTGCATCTCGATCACCCGTTGACGACAGTGCTCGCCAAAGCGCTCGGCGTCAATCGCTGCCAATTCGCCAATGTGCTTCACCACTTCGTCAACCACAGTCACCGGAACTGGCGGATTCTGCTCGGCTAGCACTGCCAAGTACTCCACGAGGATCAGCGCCAAATCACCCAGCTTCTGCTTGTTCTGCGGCGCCAGCTTAATGTGATACAATGCGCGAAGTCGCCGGACAACCACCAGCTGCTGCTCCAGCGAGTATTCTCCAGCCAGCGCAACCCACGCGTCATAGTCTGCCGGCGCATCAAACGTGAAGGGAATCTCCGCGCCGCTCTTGCCGCTGCTTGAAGCAACACCCTGCGCTTTCTTCTTTGCTGGCGCAGCAGATGGCTTTGCATCTTGTCCAGCAGATTCGGCAGATCCGTCATCCGAGTCGCTATCGAGATCACTCTCGCTTTCATCCTCTTCTTCATCCTCTTCATCGTCGTCGCTCTGGCTCTGCGCTCCCCGAAGCCCATCGCCAAGATCAACATTATCATCCTCATCCTCGTTCTCACTGTCATCTTCTGCCTTGGCAAAGTTGTCGCCAAGATCATCGGCAACCGGCGCACGCCGCTGCTTGGACTTGTACGCAGCCAGCCCATCTCCGTCGTCTGAATCCGAATCGTTCTCAGAGTCCGATGGAATCCCCTCCATGCGACGCAGCCGGTGACGCTCGGCACGCTCCAGCCGCTCTCTCTCCTCGCGCGCCAGCTCCTCCTCAGTCTTGAGCCGGTTCTGCGGCCGAGCACGCCGCTCAAACGCCATTTCGCGCACATGCGCATCGTACGCGTACTCGTCAGCGCCGGCCTTGCCATCCTCGCCAGCCGCCGCCTTCATCATAGGCTTGCTGTTGATGCTGTCGTCGTAGGCGGCGTCTGGCGATGCAAAGAGCAGGGCGCGCACGCTTTCAAAGTCGTCGTCCAGCTCCCGGCGAATACCGTCGTCTTCCTCTTTGGCCATCTGGCGCTCGTACTTGTGCTGCTTGCTCTTTGCAATAACCTCCATCATCACCTCGGCCTTTGTCTTCTTGCGCTCCGGGCCCTCCGACTCATCGGCACCAGCCGCCATTCCAAGCCTGCCAAAGTGCTCAGCCGTAATATCCTGTTCTTCGTAATCTGATCCTTCTCCCCTTGCTGCTGCTGCTGCTGCACCGCCGTCATTGTCGTCATCGCCTCCAAACTCGTCAATCTCGGCTATCGACTGACCAAAATGCGTCAGCATGGTGATCTCGCCCTCCACATCGCTCCCATCCTCCAGGTTGTAGATAGAGTCGCCGCCGCCAGTGCGCCTGGCCCGCTTCTGCCTCTCCAGCGCAAACCGACGGACCATCTTTTCCTCGGGATTCATCGTCGGATCGTTCTCACCAATACGACGGTCGCTAATACCGCCAACACGGTTCTGGGCAGCAAGCTCCTTTCCCAGCGTGCTCTTCCGCTTCTCCAGGGCCCGCTGCCGTGCAACAGCCACGTTCACTTGGGTCTTTTGTTTCAGTCCCAGAACATTGAACTTTGTCTTGTTTATCTTCATCTCAAATGGATTGAACGCTGCTTGGATCGCCTGCAGCTTCTTCCCCCGGTCGGACGATGCTGGAACCTTCTTTGAGCTGCCGGATTTCTGCTTCTTGCGGATCTTGGACGAGGATGCTCCTGCCGGCCCTGTGATCCCGGCCTTTGACAGGGCCGATCGCAGCTGCTTTAGCGCAGACTTTTTGTTGCCTGCGTTGTTTTTGGCCATTCTATCTCTCCAATTTAAATGGACAAAAAGCCATACAATCCTGGCAATAATGGTGATATAAATAAAGTAGGCAAAACTAATTCAGCAAGCGTTGGAGGAAAAGCGAAGAAATGAAACAGTAAAGCCTGCGCTGTGGATCTTTACACCATCAATTTTTATGCTCGACGCATACACGAAGAAAGAAAAAATTATAAAAAATTAATAAAGCCTGTCTTGATTCAATCTGATCTGATTAGATCGACTGTCTAATTTTATTACAGCTCATCGTGCTTGTGCTCTACGGCCTCCGCATTGCTGTCGCTGTTGCTGGCACTGTCGCTGCTGGTACTATCCGACTCGGACAGAGTCGTATCAGCGCCGTCTTTACCGTCAGCCGGGCAGGCAAATGGCCCGGTCATTTTAGCCAAGTACTCGCACTTCTCAGGCTCGCTGACAGAGACGACCTTGATGTCTTCGGCGCACTCAAAGGTAGCAGTGATCGAGCGCTCAGGCCCGTTCCAGCATTTTGTCCCACCAGTGAACTTCATAACCGTGTAGTCAGTAGATCCGTCAGACCCACCTGATCCAAATCCGCTGAATGATCCTAATCCCTGGCGCGCACTGTCCTTGTTTCCAACCTGCGATGCCCTGTCAAGAAGACACAGCTCGTACGTGTACTCGCCAGTATCGAGCGAGAAGCACTTGCCGCTGTAAGGAAGATAAATGTCGCTGGGGCCGAGGTCCTTCTCCAGCAGCTCACGCATGTTGCTGACGGCGCCGGAAAGCGTGTTCTTTTTGCTCTGCAGGTCCCAGAAATCGGTGCGCGCACTGGCCAGCTTCTGCTCGAAAGTGGCATCGTCATCATCGTCATCATTTTCCTTCTTCTCGTCAGGCGAGTCGTCTGCGGCGCTGGCCAAATCCTCGTGAATCTGCTTTGCCTCGGCCACACGCTCGCGCAAGGTATCGATGTTGGCAGCGCTGTTGTGGGCGTCAACTGCAGCCTGGTCGCGGTCGCGCGTCAGCTCAAACTCGCCAAGCCCAACATCGGCGGCCTTGACAGCCAAGTCGTGGTAGTTGCGGTCATAGTTGGCACGCAGCTTGTCAAGCAACTCGTAGAGAAGCGTAATGTCATCGCCAAGCGTCTCAAGCTCATTCTCATAGATACCAACGGCCTCGCAGCATGCTGCCACCGAGATGTCGTCCTGCGCCTCGTTATCGCGGTCCATCTGCAACTGGCGCTCAGTGCGCGACTTCTCATCCTCGTCGGCGTACTCGAGGGCTGCCTGCTCCATGTACGGATACGCATCAATGAACTCGGCGTACTTTGCAAGCGCCTCCTTCACTGCTCCGTCATTGTACTCTGCGTTATGCTTTTCGCGCACAGACCGCAGCATCAGAATAAGCGCGTCGCGATGCAGGCGTTTCCTGTGCAGTTCGTGTGATAGGGCCTTGCGGTATGTTACGATATCAGCGAGATAATCGTCCTCCAGCGTCTGCTTGCGCGCGTCGCGCGACTTGTCTGACGCCTCCCGTGTGAGCCGCTGCTTCTCCTCCAGCTCGTTCTTTAGTTCCTCTGCCTTGGCCAGGCGCGCCGTCAGCTCATCGAGCTCGCTTGCCTTGTGCTCAAGCTCTACCTCCTTTTCCCGACGCAGCTCCTTTGCCTCACGCGCAATCTGGGCTCGCTTCTGGCTTCCCAGCGCACGGACCCTCTGTTCAGCCTCCTCCAATGCGCGCCGCTCAGCACCAATCTCTGCGCACTTGTCGGGACACCGAGCGGCGCCGTTATCGTGGTCCCACTCATCGGTTCCATCGCAACAAACATCGTAGTCGCAAACACCGTCGTTTACGCGTTTAGAACTGAGGCGGGCCGGAACATGACCCTTGTTTACGCAGTAGAAGGAACCGTTGTTGCATGCCGATGTTCCAGGCTCGTCTGATCCGTCGGGACAGTCGCAGTAGTCGTCGTTTACCCGTGCAAATGGTATTTCCAGGCTTCCGTCAAGACAGACAAAGTTGTTGGCACTGTTTGGCTGGTACTGCTTGGCTAGCGTTGGATCCACACCACGCGGGTAAAGCTGCTTCTGCTGGCTGCTGCTGTTGTCTTCAGTGCCGGCACCGCTGACTGCCACATTGTTGCCAAAGTACAGCACCAGACCAAGGGTCATGGTCTTTTGGATTAGCCTCATCTTTTGCTACAATGCGAGGGAGGGATAATAAGCAATAGGGATGGTTGATGTTTGAATGATTAGCAAGGCCGTGCAGACCAGATGAAGAAAGGAGAAAGGAGGTAGAAGATAAAGAGCGTGCGCCTTCAATGAAAGGTTGTCAAGCGCTCTTTCTTCCGAATAAGAATCTCACAACAATTAGGAGCGAGAGTGATTGTTGATTACAGCATGCCGCGGTTGGCGGATTTGATTAGCACATGTGCTGTTTTTTCCTTTGTCGTCATCAGCTGCTTTTCAGCTGTTGTTTTTTTTT
>JANBOK010000447.1:0-12462 GCA_027595805.1 Coemansia sp. Benny D160-2
AGTCTCGTTTTGGTTGTTTGAAATTCGACACAAAATATATATTTATGGCAAAGTAGCGTCTCGTATAACGTTACTATCACTACTACATCTCTGTCTATATTTCTTCCTGGGCAGCCCTTTTTTTCCATGGATGCGACATCAGCTAACGGCGCCAACACCAGTAACAACGATGATAATCATATTGGCCCTGACGAGAGCAATTGTGGCCAAATGACAGAGACAACCCCTGCCCAGCAGGTACCAGAGCGGACTGAGGAGAGCGTAGACATATCGTTTCGGCAAAGCGACAGTGCAAATAGAGACGAGAACAACGAAATACGGCTGAGGAGACGGCGAGAAGGCGACCAGACAGAAGCAGCCGTGGAGACAGAGGGACAGACCACTGCGCGACAGGAGGACAAGGGGAAGCGAGCGGTAAACGAAACCCGTGCCGATGATGGCGGCGGGTCCGCAGATAGTCGTTCCGATAAGGCCAATGAGGATAGCGCGGCAAAAGAAGAGGAAGGAGAGGAAGCATCACAACTTCATCCGGACAACGCCAGCAACGAGTTTAGCTGCAACATCTGTTTTGACACATCAACGGATCCCGTTCTGACTATCTGCGGACACTTGTTTTGCTGGTCGTGTCTGGCACAGTGGCTGGAGCGCAGCGCAACATGTCCCGTGTGCAAGGCTGGATGCGACAAGGAGAAGGTTATTCCGGTGTATGGGCGCGGTAAAGACGAAAAAGACCCGCGGCTTAATCCTAATATCCCGAGTCGGCCGGTTGGACAGAGACCGCCAGCGCCGCAGCGCCAGCACAGCCAGTTCTTTGGATTCGACTCGTTCGGCGTCCCAGGCAGCTTCCATGGTATCGGCGGAGGCATAGCTATGGGGCGGATGGGCGGTGCCACCCACACGTATATCGGCGGATTTGGTATCCTGCCGGCGCTCATGGGGTTCTCATCGTTTCCTATAAACGCAGCAGGCAGCAGCAACAGCAATAGCGGCAATGCCGGGGGTTCTGGCACAGCAGGCCCTGGGCAGCAGGCAGGGCAGCAGGCGTTTGTGTCGCGCGTGCTGATGATGCTGGCGGCTATGATTCTTATGAGTATCGTGTTCAGCTAATAAAAAAACCCTAGCGACTATTGATGGTAGTTTTCAAGCGGTCATTTAGGATATTTCTTTTTTTTGTTCTAATTTTTGTGTGTGTAAAGAACATCCTTTTGTAACAACTTCAAGGTGCGAAGAAGAATAGTGGTTCTAGAAATTGAACTGGGTGCAGCAATATTTCGTTGCCCTTTTCCTGTCTGCCTTCTTTTCTTTCTACCTTTATCTTTCTTTACCCACTTTTCTTTTTACCAAGTATATACTTTTCAAGCAACACCCTTTTTTGCACATCTCGCGGATTCAGCGCTTCTTCATCTACACTTTGCAACAACAATGTCGACCGCCGCCGCACGCCCCATGAATGATGAGGAGGTGTTCTCCGAGATGAACAAGATGGTTGCGTTCATTAAGCAGGAGGCTATGGAGAAGGCCCGCGAAATCAAAGTGAAGGCCGATGAGGAGTTCAACATTGAAAAGGCCAAGCTTGTCCGGCAGGAGTCGATTAACGTAGAGGAGCAGTTCCAGCGCAAGGTCAAGCAGGCACAGGTGAAGCAGCGGATCCTCGAGTCGACGCTCATCAACAAGTCCCGGCTCAAGGTCCTGCAGGAGCGGCAGAGTCTGCTGGAGTCGGTATTCGTGGAGGCACGGAGCGAACTGGAGAAGGTTCCCAACGACACGGAAAAGTACAAGACCCTGCTTGTCAACCTGTGTGTGCAGGCGTTTGTGCAGCTCAACGACACCACGGTCAATGTCCGCGGACGCAAGGCTGACATCGGCCTGCTGAAGGAGTGCGTGCCCAAGGCGGTCGAGACATACAACCAGAAGTATGGAAAGAGCGTCAAGGCCACTGTTGTTGAGCCGACTCCGCTTGCTGATAGCGTCCTGGGCGGCGTGCGTGTGTCTGCGCTCAATGACCGCATTACCGTCGACAACACGCTGCTGGCGCGTCTGGAGCTCTCCTCTGACCGCATGCTCCCGCAGCTGCGCCATGTTCTCTTTGGCCAGTCGCCCAACCGCAAGTTCTTCAACTAGAGCCCCACCCTTTTCCATTACTCTCCTTTCTTTCTTGCTTTCTCTCTTTTTTTTGCTGCCTGGATGTGGTGGATGGGGGAGACATGCCCCAGATAGGACAGTCCATGTGTTTGCTGTTCTTGGGCCATCATCCTCCCACATCGGGCAGCCTAATGTATACGTCATCATCTATCTATCCATATGTCTGGGGTTTCCTCTGCCTTGTATGCACATAGTTCAGCTCGGCCCGGCCCGAACGTCCTAATCGGGATGTGCATCTGCGCTTTCTGGGCATGCGCTGCCGCTTTGGCGTGCAGGCTGCGATCTGCTGGAGCTGTGCGCCGGAAGCCTGAGGATCTGGCACCATCCTATCCTTTGAATCCTGCATCAGAAATGCCCAAGCCACCACCTCCAGGCTGCAGCCATGTCTGTTTGCATTGTCTCTGCTCCGACCGAGTCGCACATCCTGCTGCGTTTTGCACATATCGCCGCAGTTTGGGAGTGGTCTTTTTTATCTTCTTGCTTTCATGTTTCCATGTTTTTTTTTCTGGGTGGCTGGCCACAGAAGCAATGACTGCCTGCTTTTCCCCCCTCTCAATTGAACCAATTCAAACAACCAAACAACCAAAAAGGAACCGTTTCTGTTGAAAGTTTGGATATATTTAATCCCCACTTTTCTCCCATTTTGCGAGATGCCTGGTGTGCAGAGCAAGAGCTATTCCCCCGAAATTTCACTTCATTAACCAGCCTTTTTTCTTTCTTTCTTTCTCAGCACTCATCATACGTCTACTACTTGCTTGTCTTCTTTCTTGCTCTTCTTATTCACCGGCTCGCTGTTCCTCTCCCCCTTTTTCCGCTACTACTTTACATTTGGGCTGGCCCGACCAAATAATGGCTTTACGTGTAGAATACTGCACAGATTACGATTATTGACTCCCCCGACTCCCCTCATTTTGCCAGACTCCAACTGCCACATTCGCGACAAGCTCTTTTAATCTGCTTGACGCTCTTACGTATTCACAAGAAAAAAGAAAGAAAGACTGCAATTGTTCTGCTCTGGTAGCCGCTATTGTGCTGGTCACGCATATCGCTTTCTATCGTTTATATAAACAATCCTTCAGCAGAGGTATCCGGAGAAACCGGCTGGATCTCGCTGTTTAAAATATCCTCACCGCCTTTATCTCTTTATTCTAAAAGAAGACAACTCATTTTATTATACGCCAAGTCGTCAACAAACCCAGACAAAGCCTGCGTTTGATAGTTTGAGTCTTCTGTGGCACTTTTTGTTATCGTATCAGCCTCACCTATTGTTTCGTTGCTTATTGTTTGTTGTGGTCTGCTTTCTAGTATTTAGTAAGCTCTTATTTTGCACTAACAGGATTTGGTGCTAAACGACTACTAAGAATATAAAGAAGACTATCGGCACCATTCGAGCGCTTCCAAGTTTGCATCAGAGAACCCTCCATCCTCCTTATTTCTCGCACATACAAAACGACTTTCCAACATTTCTGTGTTTAATTTAGGCTCCATATTATTTTATCATTCTAAGGATGCGGACATTTACTTTTGCGCTCATTAGCATCATCGTTTTTCTTGGATGCATTGCCGGCGGTGTGTTTGCCGATGAGTCCGACTCGGGAAGCATGACGGCCATGCCATCTGCAAGCGTCGCGGTTCCATTTGACCATCTTGCGCAGAACCTTCCCGAAGCATTGAGCGCTCTTGAGAAGCAGTTCCAGGATTCCGACTTTAGAGCCGTATTGACGTCGCAGCTAAACAATCCAAACGCAGTTGAGCTGTTCCAATCGCTGATCCATGACCCTGGAGCTGTCAACTCGATTTCGGCTCTTCTTGACGATCCTAGCATTCAGAGCTCGCTGAGCGTTCAGTTTGTTCAGCAGTACATGCATCCTGCAGAGACCGCTGGGATGCACCATTCTGACAGTGAGGAGGATGTTGACGATGTTACTGGCCATATGGGCAGCCTTGATATTGAAAGCTCTATGGACGAGCTCAGACACCATTCTTCTACTCATAACGCCGCTAGCAGTCACCCGAGGACCTTTGTTCTGGGCTGTCTTCTTACGTTCTTGCTTAGTGCATTGGCACCTATGTAATTAGTCGGCGTGATTTGTAACTCAAAAGACAACATCCATTGTGTCCTATTCTTCTCTTTTTTCCATAGCGTTCACATTTATTATATCTAATTTCATGTTTTTTCCTTGTCCAGTAACAATTGTCATAATCCTCAACTAGAATGCAATGACTAGATGAACAAAGCACTTTCAGAGTGACAACCTTATTATTGCAAAAATAACTATTCAGATGTGGTTATTCTTCTTATTAAAACAACGCCAGTCCGCAGATGGCAACTGCCAGCGCTCCAACCGAAATATGCCGCTCAAGGTTCGCTGTTGCACCAGCAGCATTATTTGGCTTGCTGGTGCCACTGCTGCTGCTGCTGCTGCTGCTGCTAGCTGCGTTTCCTTCGGGGCTCTTTGACGGAGGAGGAGGTGGAGGAGATAACGATGACGACGATTGGAAGATTGCAGCCGTTGGTTTGGCTTCGCTTGCAGACGACACTCCAGTGGAGTGAGATGCTGAGCTCTGGACAGATGCTGCATGTCCAACACTTGTTGCCACAACTATGCTTGCAACGACAGTATTAATTGTATTAGTAGTCTTCATTTTCCTTATATTCTGCTTGTTTTCTCTTTTTGTAGATATTTTGTAATAAATGTATTTTATTGAATCTTTGAGATTATAAAAGAAAAAAGAGTAGACGCCATTAAGCTTCAAAACATCTTTTAAGCGTCACATATTGTCATAAACACCAGATAGTTGCTAGTGGTGACTGCTATTGCTTGTTCAATGTAATTAATCCACATTTTTTGGTCTTGACACAAGAAAAACTAACACTGCTTTAATAAATGTCTGCCAATAAAAGTAATGACCAAATTCTTATTCTTTTACATAAAAGATAGCATCGGATTGGCAGTATTACGTGTATAATAGTTAACTGTTTTTTTCTTGTATGGCAGTAAGTGCCAAAGGCAACAACAACAGCAATAGTATTGATTGTATAACTACAAAAATAATGATTACTAAATTATACGGATTGGAGAAAAAGAAAAGGAATAAAGAACATTGCCCACTTGCTTTTAATAATCTATGTAACTGGAATGCTGACGTTGAAATCTCCAGACAAGCCTATCCGTTTTACTAGCGTTTGGAAAGCAAAAGCAGATGGCTGCAAGTAGGTGCTAGGTTGAGAAAACACAGACTCTGAGCTGGCTTGTCTTCCACTGGAGGCGGAGTGTATTTCTCTGTCAGGGGAATGGAAAGGAGCCTCCTGTTCTGGCGTGGGCATCGGATAGTGTAAGTGGGAATGTACTCTGCTAACCAGAACCACCATAGCAACTGCCATTGTTGAAATATGCTTGATATGGAGCATCGTATAAAACTATTTTTTGCTTTCTCTTCTAGAGATGGAAATTGGTACAAGATATTAGATAATTTTAAAAAAGTAAAATATTAATAATGAATGGAAAGAAGAAATGGGGGATATCTTCTTTTTATTACTTTTTTCCTCTTTATTTCTTATCGGTATAGCATTATTGCCATGCATCCATCTCAAGTAACTTTATGTAGCATCATAATTATCTCTAACTTTGCATACATTCGATGTGATTCTGGTGTTTGGCAACACCACAAAAAAACTAAAATTTCAATGCTCCGACTGGTAGTTCCTTGGAGATATGCTTGGAACCGTAGTGCAATGTCATTAGCTGAATGTATGGCTTTTTGTCGCTCCTTCAAGCTTCTTATTCAGCTATGCATCATATCACGGCTTGCAGCCCTTGAAAAGCAGTAGCAGGAGTTTAGAATATTCGAAATTGTACGTTGAAGTATATTTCTCTGACAAAAATGCAACCACACTGTGCAGAATCGTTTATTATTTAACGAGCAAAGCGTCAGTTTGTGAAGAGAGTATATGGAGACTATGCATTTATGTTTGCTAGCAAAATAGCCACCGCAGATGCAAAGCCTGCCAAAAGAGTGCTGCGCACAGAAAACCCGTATGCGGCCTTGGAGCTGTGGTATACTGACAGCTGGCTGGATATCATGGCATCCTGGTTGTTGTTTACGTTGTTGAGGAAATTCGTAGCCACACTCTCAACGGCATTCCCCGCCTGATCCGCTATGCTGGCCACGTTGTTTCCAAAGTTTTCTGCTATGCTCTGGACGACCTGTTGTGCTGGCTTTACGACGTCACTAATCAAGTCCCTGGCGGGCTCCATAGCCTGGCTGAATATTTCTTTTGCGGGCTTCATTGCCTGGTCCATGTTTGACTGGATTGTTTCTACCATATTCTGTGCAAACGAGCCTAGACACAGAAGGTACATGGCAACCAAAACGCCGTAAACGATGCTGCTCTTCATGACTGAGTGCTATCTGATCCGTATGTTGTTGTGATAGCTATTAAATCAAAATAGTAGAGTGTAGATAAAAGAGAAAGAAATGCTGTTTTGTATATGCTATATCAAGGATTTATTTCTGTCGAGTTTAAAAGAATATACAGCCAGCACTACCCAGAAGACGCTTTTTTTTAGTTTTCTTCTTGACATTTTGAGTAGTTTAGATCCATCTCTTTATGAGAATAGTATAGCTTGGCTTCTTTCTCTCTCTCCTGCAAAAGAAAGCATTGTGGCGCAATTCCCACCAGATCTTGTATCCAAAGAGCTTTTTGCATACTCCGACTGAAAGCAGACAAGAAAAGAGACATGCAATGCCGGTGCAAAAAAGGATACAATGCCCATAGGCAACGCCGTACATTTTCCTCAAATATATGACGTGAACAAGTCATTATTATTTCTTTTGCTTTGTCTATATCCACTGGTTGCCTACACCGAACATCCATTACTTATTTCAAACAAAACCAGTAACGCACTTAATGATATCATTAGAAAGGGCTTGATATGTACGCCTGAGCAAATATTGGCTTAGATGCAGTTTCACAAAAAATTTCGTTACTATTCACTGGTTACTGAAACACTGACCACCGAACTGGTATGACGTGTTCGTTGGTGCAACGATGACTTTCCATTTATCCTACTTGTCCACTTCTCCCACAAGATGCACATTGGTACTCCATCTGTGCGGGGTATAGTGAACAGGAAAAAGGGGGGTTTGTGAGGGATGCGATGAATACGTCTTTTTCTTCCTTATTTGCTTCGCACTCGACACATTTTGTGAACATAAAGAGTATCAATATCTGTATTTAAAAAAAGTCGAATAATCTTCATTGTAATATTTACGCAGACGATGAAAATAGGCGATGCGAAAGACTACTTTGCTCTTGTGGACGACAGCGCCCAGTCGGGAGACAAGCTGAGCCCCTCCGATATTGAGAATGGGCTTGCGCTTGTCGCCAACAGTCTTCCGCTGTATCTGGGCGAAAGATCGCGGTATACATCGGTTATTCTGCAACGGTTTGTGTACACCAGCGAGGATCGGTGCTCCACAAAGGCATGTTTTTTGGCGCTGAGCATCGTGAAGGCGTTTGGGCGTCTGATAGACAATGCCAGCGATGAGCTTGTTACCGAAAAGGCCATACACGAGCTCCTACAGTTTGCTCTTTCTCTGATAAAGGCAGCATCAGACAACGAGAGCCAGAGCACCAGCACTAGCAGAGGCAGCAGCAGAAGTCAGAGCAACGACCTGAGCAATGGAATGGACGCTTGCAACGAGGCGCTTACATGTGTGGCAAACGCAATGCTTCTTCAACCCGCCAGCAGAGAGTATGCGGGCAAGAGCCAGGGATTCGAGGCGCTGACAGAGATCCTTGGCATGCTAACCGACGCAGATGCAACTACCGCATTTCTCTGCGGCCGATGCCTGCTCTTCTCGCTCATATCCGAGGAGGCTGCTAAACACTGTGTGGAGAAGCTTGGCCTGCAGTCGGTGCTTGCGCGGGTGGTTTCGGTGTTTGTGGACAACAGCCGCGATAACGCGGATTCTTCCAACCGTTTCACTCCGAATCAAGCGACAGCCGAGCTGCTTAAAGCCGCAATGAGCCTTTGTGTATATTTCCAGCGTGGGATCCACGGCAGCCAGATACCGGCCCAAAGCGAGATGAGGGACGATTCTCTTCCTCCAGAAAACACGGTGGACTTTGCGGAGCTTCTAAGCGTGGTCCTAAAGCTGCTTCGCGTTCTGGAACCAAGCAGCGGCCATCTAGCCGATTCTGCAAAGCAGGCCGTCAGCATTGCACTCAACTTTCCTACACTGCGTCCAGATCCGATAAAAGACATTTGGTTTCCTCCCAATGACAGATGGATCAATGTTGATTGCATAGTCGAGCTGTTTAAAGCTACTATCGACCATATATTTAGCAAAGCATCACTGGCATCGTCCTCGTCAGCATCCGAGACCACACAGACGGACAGCATAAGAAACAGCGCTCTGCTGTGTGCATCAGAAGCCTATCAGAACGAGCTTACTCCGTTGACGCTTGTGCTGGTGCGGCTAATGACGGAACACCAGGATGCAAGGCTACGGGTGTTCCACCAAGTGTACCCGCCAGACGTAGAAATCGACTACACGCTGCTTCCCGAGGACCGGCCAGGACTAGCATCGCAGGTCGTGCGGCTGATGCGGGTGCCGCAAGGCGGGATGCTCCAGGGAGCCATGGGCGACTTCCTTCTGACTGTTCTAGGCCACGACATAAAGCAGTTCATCATGGCTGTTGGCTATGGAAACGCAGCAGGATACATGCTGGCGCGCGGAATAGAGCTGCCCAAGGATGCGCTGGACTACGCCAAGGGTATGGTAAGCGAAAACGACCAGATGGTGGATCCGGTCACTGGAAGGAACCTGAACCAGACCGATATCGACAAGGAGCTGGCCGCCATGACTGACGAGGAAAAGGAGCGCGAGGCCGAGCGCTTGTTTGTTCTTTTCGAACGTCTGAACAAAACGGGAATCATCAAGACAACAAATCCGGTTCGTGCTGCCGCGGAGAGCGGACGGTTTAAGGAGCTCCCGGACTCGCCTGGCAAAGATGGAGGAGAAGAAAGCGACTAGCACACATCATGTCATTTGCGAATTGCACAGAACAGGGCCTTTTTAACTTCTTTATTCTTAAAACCCCCCACCCAAATATCAAAATACTGAGAAACCCACCAAACTGACCTGAAATGTACTGGACGTATTCAATTCTGGGTCACAGTGACACATAAGCATCCAAGATCGCTACTGTTGCTGGTTCTGCTGTTCGTTTGGATCAACGATAACCTCACCATCAATCCCCAGAAAGCCGCCCTCGCCACAAACAGCCAGAATGCGCTCTGCTTCGGAACCCGGAGTCACCGCAAGAACCTTGTTGATTGCCTCAATGGTGCCCTCCTTTAGCGCGTCTCTAAAGCTCTCGGGCAGCTGGCGGAACAGCTCAATCCGCGCCTTCTCCTCCTGACTGTCACTGGACTCGTCAGGAACCGATATTCTGATCGGAGCATTTGGGTCGTCGCACTGGAGCTGGATAGACTCAACCTCCGGCTCATCGCTATCTTGGTCGCCGCCCTCGCTTTGAATAACCTTGCATCTCTCCTCGATGTGCTTGTAACGAGAATTGACATCGGCCTCAAACATCTCTTGCGGCTTTCCTTTGGGACCAATACGACCGAAAAACGCATTCACTCCGGACGAACCCATCTGGAGAATGTACGTTAGGATAAGCGACTGGCGCACGTACTGCTTGGAAAGCCTTTTATTCCCGGCCAGCTCCAGCGTAAAAGCGTGTCCCAAGATCTGGTCTGACTTTGCACCGCTCACAATCGACAGGTTCTTGAGAATAAAGTCCCTGGATTCAGACATGCTTGCAATGCTTGCAAACCTCTTTGCGTCGGCATCCAGTCTCAGATCGCCATTCTCGTCAATGTCGTCGTTGGCGTCGGCAGCACCGGAGACGGCTGAAGATGACTTTGCTTCAAAATTGCCAACACTTCCCGGGTTGAGGATCTCGTCAGTAGTCACCGTCTGCGTCTCCTTGGCCACAGGCTTCTTGGCAGCCCCCGCATTGCCGACAATAGACCGGTTAAAGCCCTCGTGTGTAATCGATTCGGGATTGATATGCTGTGCTATTTCGCGGTCAACATCAACCAAATCCTTTTCTGCATCCCGCAGGTTCGCGGTAAGCTTATCGATATGCGAGTTGAGCTGAGTAACGTATGCGCTGCGTTTTTCTTCGGCAGACGCAAGGGTCGCAGCGTCCTTGAGCAGGTCGTCACTGATGCGCGCCTTGAGAGCAGCCATCATCTCCTCGTCCGACGGCTGTGCGAGCCCCTCCTGGCCGTCCTTGGCAACAGCCGCATCACGCTTCTCCTTGTACTCGCGCGCAATCTGCACATCCTTTTCCCACTCTCCCGCAATCTGGGCCATCGTTTCCTCGTCGGCACCAGCAACCCGATCTCTGAGCCCGGTTACACGCTCAATGAGATCCTTGTTCATCGATATCAGCGCCTCGTTCCTTTCCTTCCTTAGGCGCCGGTTCTCGCGCTCCTCGCGGATCTTCCGCTGGCGCAGCCGCAGAAACGTGCCGCGCTCGATGTTTGGATGGATCTCGACGTCAGAGTCGTCAGAGAGCTCCAGATTGTCCCATTTGCTGTAGTCGAGCGGCATTCTGCGATGGGGTCAATGTGATGGGCAAAAGAAAAAACGATTAGGTATAAGAGAGGTAAGCAAGCGGTGCTAAAGACTTCTAGAAAAGAGAAAGATGGGAAGTGGTGATCTTATGAGACGCTGACAAGAACAACAAGCGACTGGAAAACAAAGAAGTGAAGACTCGAAACACATACTCGTTTTTCTCTGATGCATTGACCATTGTCAATTGACACAAGCAGGAGTAGGGGATGGAGCCAAATTGTGAACCCTGCTTGCTGCATGCGTCGTATTTTTTATTAGCTGGGCCACAAGCTTTTGAATACATGCTAAGGCTCTCTAGCTAAACAGAGCATATCCGAGACTATGTGAACCGTCTCTCTTATCCGCTTGTAGCACATTGCTTGGGTCTGCTGCCGTTTGAGCCAGTGTATTCTGCAGACCGAATGAACGAGAGAGCATTGCGGCTTCACTTTATCTGATTTTCAGCGTTTCTCAAGTCTTGGCTTGCAGAAGAAATGAGGTGATGCTGCATCAGATGAGTGAGCGGGGGAGGCTTTTGAGCTCAGAAAGACCTTTTCTTTATGAACATTTAATGGTCTTGGACATATAGTCTGTCGTCATTGAGGCTCCCCCCTCCATGGAATAGCGATAGATGCTATAGTGGTCTGTCTTTCTACAATTTGTCCATATATCCCTTCTCTTTTGCTGGCGTCGAATTTTCTTATTTCCAAAAAGACATTGTGTCCATAGCTCAATATTCTTGTGGAGGATTCGGAAGAGAAGACAAGGACCAGAATTTCTTTCTCACCCTCTCCCCAAACTCTTGGCCGTTACGTCGTTTCGAGACAGACTATTTTTTTACTGTTGCTGTGTGGTTGGGTCAGGTCACGCTGCCGTTGCAGAAGAGTGTGGAAAAAAGAAAAGCGGAATAAAAAAGGACAAGACTATAGTTTCACAGGAACCAAATTTTTCATTACTTTCCTTCTCCCTTCTCTATTCTACTTTTCTTCTTCTCAAACAAACATTTATTTATGTTTATTTATTATTTTCTACACTTTTCTCTCTTTTATTCTCTCGCTGACTAGAGCTATCTAACGATAATGATTGTTGTGCTGTTTGTTGTCACCATATCGGTCGTGGCCATCACGGCCGGAACGCTTGTCAAGGTTGCAACCATCGGCTAAACTGCGTATCACAAGCAAGAGACATGTAACGTGTTTTTTTCCTCTTCTTTCTCTCAGTGCAAGGAAGAGTATCATACGGCTTGCCATTAGGTCAGGAACAAAGCAGGGCTTGCGTTTCTCATGTGCCGTATACAAGCAACCACGCTACAGGGGGGAGATGGGTGGAGAAAGCGATAGTTTCTCGCCAGAAACCGCACTCGCAACCGCAACCAAGTCCTGGATTTATGCTGTTTATTCCATGTTTATTAGTGTATATTTCCTCTTTTCAGCCTTAGCCTTGTCTATCAGATAAAGCCGTTTAAACTTAACAAGGGTTTATCATTTTTATAAAGTTTTACTTTTACGACAAATAAAGTGTATTGCCTCTGTACTTTCAGCATATGAAGGGCGTTTTTAATTTTACTATTTTGTGCTGTAATAAAAGCAGGTTTTTTGTTCGTCTACTTTCGTTACCCTGGTGCAAATCTAGTCCCTCATTTTTATCGTGGAACTGTGGATTCACGTGAACAAAAACCCC
>JANBOK010000448.1:0-12421 GCA_027595805.1 Coemansia sp. Benny D160-2
TACAGTTCCCACTGGACTAAATTGGAAAATGGGGGGGGGGTTTGTGCCATACGGTTCCTTTGTACATAGTTTTGTGGCAGACAGCTCTTGTGTCAGTAGATGAAATATATGCCACTATCTTTTTCAACATTTTTGCTTTTATGGCCAGGCACTTGACTCTGGCATTGTGGCTCCTGTATTCTCCTATTCGGCTATTATGTCAATTTGAACGGCATCTAGATTCCCCCCATTGCATAAAGCTTGTACATAGGCGATGTATAGAATTTACATGGGCGTTCTGTACTTGTGCTGACTGCTTTCTTAATGTGTGCCAGGTAGCAAGTACAGCATTACAACCGATTACTGCTATCGCCAACGTATCCGAACAGCCATGTATACAGGGTTTTATCTGGCTTTCAGCAAGGTGCAATTAAAAACTTTTTTATCTGTTCAGGGGAAGCATTGTGCTCTATTGCTACGAATTACACGCGTATAGTCATATGTTTTGTGTCTGTGCAATTACTTGTTTTTTTTCTTTTCTTCTGTTTTTTGTGGCCGCTCCGCTTTGCTGGTAATTAAAAACTTGCTGGTCATTTGCTCCATATATTCAAATTTCTGGATGCTCTTTCTATTATCCCTATTTGTTTCTTGTTTATCTTTAGTAAAGCAAGTTTAATTGCAAAATTCCTCGAGCCTCCTGCTGTTAATAACGGAGGTGCCCTTGACCCTCTTGCTTATTCGCTGATGCTAAAGATGCTTGTTTTATTTTCTATTATTCAATGGGAGAATTTTAAAACAGGAAATTAGGATCCGCAACCAGTATTCTTCCATCTTTTCTGTTTCCTTGTTCTATAAACCACCACCAGACTACGAGGGTCACCAGAGTCCTATTAGTCATCCGCACACCACCGTGCCTGCCTGACACGGCATAATTGCGATAGTTTTTTCATATTGCTTATTTTTCACATCATGCCCCTGGGTCATGTAGAGATGATGGTATATTGGCATGTAGATAAAAGATATTTCACATCGCCAACCACCCCTCTCCATCTCTCCATGTGATTGAGTGGAATGTAGAGGCGTGCATAAATGCCGATAATATTGCCAACTTTACGGCCTTGCCTGGCTTGGCCACAAAAAATGCTCCGAGCATTCCCCGTATAATTCTCCCCCACCCCGACTCCCTTTTCACTTCGCCAAGGACACAAACAGGAATGGCAGCGGGACCTTCTTGTTTTAATAACCGCGGCATCTGTTTGTCTTCGATGGCGACAGGGTGCCATGTCCAGGGGCGCATTCACAAATCCAAGGAAATGCGCAGCCAATGGAACAAGAGTGACACATATGCTAGTTCAAGGAAGAGGAAAAGAAACACCACAAAATGCTATGAAAATCAATATCCTTGTCATGTATCACATGCTCCAGCTAACCTTTTTTATTTTTACACATATATAAACCACATTTCCTGACTAATAGCCGAGAACGAGCCCACCACCGGAAAGCGCAAAGTTGAGTCGGGTTGGAGCGTGATGCAAGTGCACCACAAAAGATCCCGGTACCTCTACGACATGTTCTACAAGAGGAAGGCCATTAGCAGGGGGCTGTACAACTACTGCATTAATAGGGGCTACGGCGACGCGTCGCTCATTGCAAAATGGCGGAAGCAAGGTTTTGAAAAGCTCTGCTGCCTTCGGTGCATACAGCCGCGTGATACAAACTACGGAACCACATGCATCTGTCGGGTGCCAAAACAAAATCTAGAGGAGGACAAGGTGATCGAGTGTGCACATTGCGGCTGCAGAGGATGTGCGAGCACTGACTAGCCAAATAGCGCATGAAGCATTGCATATCTTCTGGTCTGAGCTAACAAAATAAATCCAACATTTGTCTTTATGATCTGTGTCGCACACCGTAAGACGAGCTGCATCAAATGAAAAAACAACAACAACAGCAACAGCAAGATGCTGTGCTGAATGCGAATTGTCTTGCTATCATGTACCCCACACAAAAGACAACAATTAATATAGCAAATGCCGCAGCGAAAATGCACTACAGTGCAATATTGCCCAAAACGCCAACATGCGCTTTGCTACATTTGCTTTAATTGCAACTGGCGCCGGTCTTCAACGGATTGCTCAAGATATGTTGTATGATAATCAACCACCCTTAAGATAAAGTAAAAAAAGGCTTCCACTAGAGTTAATCTGTCAAGCATTCAGCTCTCCAATCTTTCCCGTAACTTCCACACCTTTTGTACAATGCGCCCAATGCCCGCACGGCTCATCTCGCTCTTGGGCTGCCGGGTCTCAAGATGAGCCACCAGCTGCGCAAGATGTCTTACCCGGAGCTGCTCAACACCTGCAAAATCCGCCTGGACCTTCTCGAGCAAAGCCTTGCTTCCCAGCTCGCCGCCATTGTCAACAAGAGTCTGCCGGATACACTGCATCACAGCCATATCGTTGCTGCTCAAAACACTGCTGTCGTTTTGTGCTTGCGCCGAGCCCGGATCCTCGCTGCGCTGGCGCCCAAATGACCCTCGACCGCCATTGATACCACCACCCCTTTCGCCCCTATCTCGAGTGCCAGACGCGTCATGTGGTGCTAACTTTCCTTGTGGCCGCGTCAAGACGGCGCCATGTGATCTGCCGGACGCGCTGGACCTGCCGGAGCGAATATTGGCACCTGGAAGCTGCTGTGTCCGGTAGGGAGAGGCACCTCCTTGGCCCCTTTGCTGTCGATGCTCGCTAGTGCTGACAATTCTAGTGCTAACATCCGCCGCATATCTGCCTCCGCCACTAGTTCTGGCCACTTCGTCAGCCCCACCAGCCCTGTCCCGTAAACCAGCCAAAATGTTTGACGAAGAAAGAGTTCCTCTTTCTCCTCCGCCATTTCCATTAGACGATTGCAACGACATGGACCCTTGGTGGCCGGATGACACAGTGCGCACTCCTACCAATGCGCTACCACCAGCTTTGGCACTGGTATCGTCTGTGCTATACATCCCAGACATTGCATGGCTTCCAAACTGCGCACCATCGGACCGTGCACTGCCTTGGCTCCTGTTATTCATACTAAGAGATGGAACAACGCTTGAGCTGGGTCGTGCAATTTCCGACGCGACTGGACGTCGAGCTGCAATTGACGGATGGTATACTGTCGTTGTGCCACTGAGTTCGGCCCCAGTTCTACTGGGTTGAGGCAAATTCGATTGCCGATTGCGAGGCGTTCCGACCGCACGCATGCCAAGGGAGCGCACTTCCATTGGTATCTCGCTGCTCAGTAAAGCGCTTGGCGGTGGTGGAACAGATTGAGAAGGCCCACTCGTTTGTGGCATGCCAGCATTCCCGGCTGCCCCTGTCCACGTAGGAACGTTGACATCAAGCTGGCGACGTGCTCTCTGCGACTGCTTCAAGGCGTTCCGCGCATCCTGGGCTATGCGATCTACCTCTCGGTCAATAGCCTGCGTTTCACCATCCTTACTATTGACAATAGCGTCATGCTGGAATGCACTGTGGACGCCAGACATTTTGAACAGACTTTGTAGCACTCGATCCTCGCCATCCTCGCCATTCTGCTCGACAGGTACATCGCCAGCATCCTTGTCATTTTCATGGCCATGTCCTTGTCCATCTTTCCTCTGGCGAGAAGATTGTCGTCCTTTGCGAGCGTCGGTACTGGTTTCGCCAGAGTCGCTATACCCATCGTTATCGCTATTATCCGCTGGTCTATATTCCTCAAGACGAACCACGCCACCTATGGAATCTATTTGGCTGCCGCGCTCATCCCGACGGTCTGCATCTTTACCATTTTCGCTCCTACTGGTAGTGCCTTTGACGCTATGCTCGTCTTCGCGGTCGACTGATTCGGGAAACAGCTGCGCATCAGCAAAGATCCGACCAGTATCAGTTAAGTGGTGTGAGTTTTTGGGTTCCGGAAACTGAGAGCTCTTTGCTTGCGTAGAGTCAGCATGTTCGCCAGCACGATTGTAAAGCCCAAACTTGTTCCTCACAGCATTGGATTCGATGGCTGCTCTACCCAAACCAGGGAAAACGTCCTCCTCGTCGCCAAGGCCGCTTAATGAAAACAAATCACGCAGGCTCTGGGAGTGGAAAAAGCGCTTCTGCTTTGGGTCAGCGAGGATCTTGTTTGTCAAGAACTGCTTGTATATTTGCCTGTTGTATATCTTCTCCTCAATCGTGCCAGCAGTCATCAGCCGGTATATAGCCACATCCCTCTTCTGACCCAGACGCCATGCTCGCTCCCGTGCCTGCATGTCGCTGCTTGGGTTCCAGTCCGGCGAGTACAAGATTACACGATCTGCACCTGTAAGGTTGATTCCAAGGCCACCGACCTTTGTCGTGAGCAGAAACACGTAGATATCGGGGTTCTTATTGTACTCGTCAATAAGAACGGCACGCCGCTGAACAGGAGTTGACCCGTCCATCCGTCGGTAATTAATATCAGCCATTTCAACTACCATCGACTCAATTATATCCAGCATCTGACGCGTCTGCGAGAATATAAGCACCTTGTGTCCTTGTGGCTTCCACATCTTCAGTAGTTCTCGCACAATAGTCAGCTTCCCACTTTTCTCGTAGCTGCCATAGTCGGGAGGAAGAGAATCTAGATCTTTAGTGTTTCGCCCAACACCAGAAACCTCGTCTTCGCTGTCAATAGAATCGGCGCCAATAGGACCAACATACTCTTCAGCATTATCGTCGCTGTTATAGCCAGGATTACTGACATTCCTTTCACCGCTCGCTTGTGCTAGCACATCCTTGATTGTGCTGGACTCGCGGTGAGTGCCGGCGGCGCTGGGCAATGTCGACAGAAGAAGAAGATCGGGATGGTCACAGATCTTGCGTGCAACGTCAACGCCAAACAGCATCTGCAGCTTTCCCTGCAATATCCGCTCCATGTCAACGCTCTGTAAGAAAGCCTTGTATGCCCTTCTCTGCATCGGGGTCAGACGACAAAACAGAACCTGCTCTGATTTCTGAGGCAGATCCTTTGCAACATCAGCCTTCAGACGACGCAACAGATAAGGGTCAATCAGATCACGTAAGATACATGCGCAACGGTAGGCCGCGCGCACCTGGAGACTGTTTGCGCTTGCGTACCCACCGACCGTAATGGGAATGGCAAACTGGTTGTTAAACACAGGTAGGGTCCCTAATCGCCCAGGGAATATAAAGTCAAACAAAGACCACAGCTCAGTCAGGTTGTTCTGGATCGGCGTGCCCGTAACAAGAATGCGATGACGCGTGTCCAAACGCTTGCACGTGATGGTTACATCGGCATCGGGGTTGCGGATGGTGTGGCCCTCATCAAGCACGGCGTATCCCCACTTGCGCCGGAGAAGCACGTCCTGGTATATCTGGAGCCCCGAGTACGTGACAACCACAACATGGCCGCGCTGATGAACAAGGTCGACAAGGCTTTCTGCGCGTAAAAGATTCTGGCGCGAAGTCCTGCTGGTCTTTTTGTCCCGACTCCTCTTTTGCTTCTTCTGCTGTCTCTTCTTCCAATCAACATAGCCACGCGGCCGGCGTTTGCGCCTAACACGCAGGCCGTACGCATCGTACTCGTAATCATCAGCACTGTCGTATTCCACGGCATTGGTATCTGCTCCAACGCCAGCTCCATCTGACATTAGACTCTGCCACATGTCTGCTTCTTGGCCCTCTGATAGGTTCGTAGTCAGGTCATGTATTGGGCCGGTCTCAGTGGAATCCTCGCCAGAGCTCACTCGCATCCCATACCCAGTGCTGTGAAGAATAACCACACGCAGTGCTGGCCACCAGGCGTGGAACTCGCTCACCCACTGGCGCAGAAGCGTCGCTGGACACACAACAATGCTGGGCTTGTCAAGCAGCCGCGAATGGTACATGGATGCAAGGAATGCTGCCATCTGGACTGTCTTGCCCAGACCCATCTCGTCGCCAAGAATTCCGCCAGCATTCTGCTGGTGGAGCGCAAAGAGCCAGTTCATGCACGCTTTCTGGTACTCTAGTAACCTCTCCCATATCTGGCGCGGCACACGCAACGACGGTTTGCCTCTATCGTATGATTTTACTACATGGTCGACTGTTCCAGGATCCGGTAGATAAGGCTCCTCGGCTAGCCGAGCACGCGGCACCTGCTGCTCGCCGATCGCAACACAATCCAAAGAAGATTCATGTTTGACTAGAAACCGCTGGCCGTGTTCCTCATCAAGCTCTCCCTGCCGTGCAAGAATCCGAGAAGTACACCAGTTGAAAACACGTTCTTGATAGGCCAGCTCGTTTCCATCGTCGTCAGCCACGGCGCTTCGCTGGCCCTGTTGTAGCTGCAGCGCATCAGAGTCGTCGCTTGCCAATTCAGCAGAATCCACTGCGGCATCATCTTCGTCCTCTGTGCTTGCGTTCTCATCGGCTGTAAAATCACGGTCGTCAGGCTCTTCGTCAGAGTGTTCACTTGTCCTCGATGTTGTTCTCGTCTTTCTACGCTTCTTCCTGGACGAGCTCTCAGGCTGGTATGTGCTCTCGTCACTACTCTCTTCGTTCTGGTCAAGACCATATTTCCTGTCTTCGGCAGCCTTGGCCGCCTTCCTTTTTGGCAGTATCATTGCTGCTAGGGCATTGGGAGAGGCATTGTTCTGATTTCCACTGGCTTCTGTGTCATGTTCACTCTTAATAGCAACCTCTGGCGTTATATCTGTTGGTTCTATAGAATCATGTGTAGGCTGCGCTTCACCAACACTGGCCTGCAACTCCAGCTGGCCAATGTGGTCCGTAATCCTCCTTCTTTCGTCCTCCAGCTCTTCAACCTCTGCCTCCAGCCGCTCAATGCGATCAAGTGCGTTCTGGTACCGAACAGTCTTTGAAGAGACCTTTGCAACCGTCTCGTTTGACTTTTCAATCTGCTCACGCTTCCGAAGTAAGGCTGCCTCGACGCGCACAAGTCTTTTCTGCTCGGCTTCCATCTCCTTTTCTGCTATTTCCCGATTCGCCTTTGCGTGCACAGTTCGCTCGAGTGTGGACTGGTCCATGACACGCACACCGAGCTCAGAAAGCCCAAAGAGCTCGTCGGCTGCCCCACCGCTGCCGCTGGCCGAGTTGCTGCTGTCGTTTGGCATTAGTGTAATTTGTTCAACGCAACGGGCCTGGAATGCTATAAAGATACATGAATGGAAGAAGTGAGGGATTCAGAACCTAAACGGAATCTAAAGATTAGTAATGGCAAACATAAAAAGAAGGGAAGGAAAGTATGTTGCACGAACATCATGGTCTTTTCGTCATACTTCTAATCATAGAATCCGCAGCAACTATTTTTTATTGTTGCAATCAAACACGCCTTCGTGACTACGGGTTTCCGGTCTCATTTTGTGATCTCACTAAAGCCATGGTAGTTTTATAGTTTGTTAATGATAGAATAAAAAAACTATAAATCCCTCTAGTTAGATGCCAAATTTATTTAAACTATTGTGTTAATCTTCTTCCCGTTGCTGTGCTGACAGTGCTTGGAGTTCAAGTGTTAGTACTGATCGGTGGAAAAGCTCACGATATTCAGTTACATGACTGATCATTTTCCGCGGATTCACACCTGACTGGAATGCATAGTCTGTTAGCACTTCAAGCGCCTGTCGCACTTGCGCTTGGGTGCAGGGCGCAGGCTCTTCGGGCTCGGGTGGTTCTTCAGCTTCCTTTGCAACCTCAGCAGCCTCAATTACAAGTTCACCGGTTTCCTCGTCCTGCTCCGATCCACTGCTCATCCCTGGTGGAAATAGCGGCTCTTCGGTTTCCATCTCATCGATGCCATCCTCTTCAATACATCGGAACGATTCAAGGAGAATCATGGCACGATCGTTAGACAGCATATCAAATTTGTGCAGGAATTGATCCACTCCTTCTTCGTCTCCAGACGTGTTAACTGGAATGGCGTGAACATTGTTGGTCATCCTGTGCTCTCCGTTTCTTGAGATATGGACGATTCCATGGCGCGCCTTGAATTTATTTAACCACCCATTCGAAAGCGACAAATTGAAATCATCGCCGTAATAAACCTTACCAATGCGCTTGGCCATGGCACATATGGCATCGCTCGTCATCCCCTTATTGTGCTGATAAATGTCAAACCACTGACCAAGCCTCTGTTCCAGTAACGGGAACTTCACCTTGCGTCGACGCTGCAGGGAATCGTCATTCGACGTGCGCTGGGCAGCGAGTAGTTCACGACGACGTTTCAATGTCTTACTGATAGTTGATTGTGTTACTCTCTTGCCAAACGCTGTGGTTGCCCAGTCAGCAAGCTGCGATTGCTTCAGGCTTTCGTTTTCTTGTTTGTATTCAATAATACGTCGACGTTCAGCATTGGTAAGGGTATTCATTGTACAAATCAGCAATTTGGTAGGCTGATGTGAGAGCGATGGAAATAACGCTAGGAAAAATGCATGACAGAATATGCCTTGTTTAAAAGAGTAAGTAAATAAATAATACACATGTAATGAAGGAGAAATAAAATGCGATATTCTCAAGAATCTGGTGGCAAAGGTGCTTTGTGGTATTCTTTACAACAGCGTGTTCTTTGTGTAGGCTTGGAGGATTAAATCATTGCTTGATTTGAGTCTCAGATTGGTCACTTCATATCACGATTATAGTCATTATTATTATTACTTTAGTAATTTTACAAACGCAATGTCTGGACGGTGTTGCCAAACCCAATGGATATCCACTCGGGCGAGTTGTTGTGCCAGGCCAGCGAGTTGACGGGAAGGCGCGCGGCATAAGTCAATGAGGGAGCAACGTTAGTCGGGTTGAGGGTCAACGCCTGGGCCGCAGCTGCCTGTGCAACAGCCTGGATGGCATTAGACGTCTGGATGCCCGAAGCCGATGTCGCAGACTTTGGCGAATGGACATCGTCGCCAAACCCGGCGGAAACTGCTGTCCCGCCGCCGCTCTTGTCAACAGCCGCGGTAGCCAGACGACTAAGCTGCTTCGCCTGGGCGGCTGCCGCAATCGCCTGCCGCTGCTGGTGCTGTCGTGTGGCAAGCGCCTGGTGGATGTCCCAAACAAGCACGCGCGAGTCTGCGCCAGCCGAGCAGAGCTGGCTGGGCGACGTTGGGCTCCACGACACTGCGTGGATCGGGCCCTGGTGTCCAACGAGATTTACGACCGCCGACCCCGGGTTTCTTATGTCGATGATGTTTACGGTGTGAGAGTCGAGCGCAAAAGTCGCAATGTAGCTAGGATCAATGGCGTTGCAGCTGAGACGCAGGAGCGGCGGGGTAAACGACGCCAGACGTGCTGATGGGATGCCCGAGTTCTCGGGATAGTATGATAGGTCGCCAATATTGGGATCCGACGACGAGGGCGCAACAGCCGCAGGGGCTTCGTATAAAATAGTCGAGTGCTCAAGCGCCCGGAGATCAAACATGCGAATAGACCCGTCCGCGCCAGCCGACACAAACACGTCCTGACTGTTCGACACAAACGACACGTCAAAGACCTCGCGATCATGCGCAATAAGCTGCGTCTTCGCCTGCTGTGTCTCAATGTCCCAAACCGTGCACGTTGTATCGATGCTCGATGTGATGATCAGCCGCGGGTCTATCTGGTTCCAGTCAAACGATGTGACCGGTGCCGAGTAGTCTGCTCTGGTGGCCATCTTTGCGCGCTGCCGCAGACTCGACTTGTGCAACCCCATCTCGCCCATCTCGCCGGTCTGCTCGCATTCCCAGATACGCAGAGAATCCCCAGCCCCCGCAAGAAGGTCGGGCTGGGCAAACCCGCCTGCCATCGGCTGCCACAGAAGCTTGGTCAAGGGGTAGTCTGTTGTCGTCTCCGCCACTAGCCCAAAGTCTGGCCGCTCCGGTGTGTGTGCTGGATCATGCTGTGGCGACAACTGGATAACCTGCACCCTGTTCTGGGGCTCTTCCAGGAAACTGCTCAGCGCCATGCGGAACATTCCGTTCTGGTCGTCTCTCCGTGACCACGCAAGCGAGTATACCGGGTACGCTGAAAAGTAGTTGCAAATCTCCTTGCGTGGCGACAATGCATCTGGCGTCATCCCAGTGACTGAATAGTAGGGGCTGCCGCTGCTCATTATTGTCCGTTCTGGTGGGTAATGATGCTCTTTTATATTGTTGCTGATATTGTTAATTTGATTTGCGATAAAATGTCGAGGCTGGCTGGATGAAACCTGTCAATGAAAATGCGTTCAGAACTAATAAAAACAAAAGAAACAATACTAATAATAAAAAGACCAAACGCTATGGAAAATGTGAGAAGAGTAAGAGAAAAAAGAATACAATAGCAGAGAGTGGGTTCAAAAGAGAGAATCCAGTAGAGCCATATCGCATATAACAGAGCTATTATCAGCTCATGATTAGCACGCAGTTGGATGCTGGATTACAGATTAGCGGCGTGCTTGGATCTATAATAAAAAGCATTGGCGCTTTTTTTTCCTTCTGTTTTTCCGTTATTTCAGTTATATCTTTTTTTTTCAGTTTTAAGAACATCCATTAATGTCAGTCTCCTTAATTTCACTCAGCACTCAAGGCCACCTCTACTGACGAATGAAAGGCGGACGAAAGGGTGGAGCTGGCCGTGGAAAGGCACCGCACCACCGCGCAAAGCATCGCTACGACCAGCCAGCACTAGGCGGACGTCTCGGGATGCGTGTGGCAGCAGCAACATCAGCCGGAGACATTGACGGCCACACCGAAGGCGCGGATTCCTCTGGAGACGAGGCAGACGGGGAGTCCAACAACAACAGCAACGCAGTGGTTACGGTTCCGCTGGGCATGTGGGACTTTGACCACTGCGATCCCAAGCGCTGCTCGGGCAGAAAGCTTGCGCGCATGGGGCTTGTGAAGGAATTCCGTCTGGGATACGTGTTCAAGGGCGTTGTGATGAGTCCCGAGGGGAAGCAGGTGGTGTCGCGCGCCGACCTCCCGATCATGGAGCAGCATGGCGCTGCTATGATCGACTGCTCGTGGGCCCGACTCGACGAGGTCCCGTTTGGCCGCATCAAAGCGCGCCATAACCGCCTGCTTCCATACCTGGTTGCCGCGAATCCCGTTAACTACGGAAAGCCCTGGCGTCTGAACTGCGTGGAAGCGCTGGCTGCCGCGTTCTTTGTTGTGGGCTGGAACGAAATAGGCGACCATCTGATGAGCAAGTTCAAGTGGGGCCACGCGTTCAGAGAGATCAATGCCCCGCTGCTGAAAAAGTACGCTGCTTGCGAGGACAATGCCCAGGTGATCGAGGTGCAAAACCAGTGGATGGCAATGATGGATCGTGAGGCAATGCTTCGTGAGCAAGAGAAGCTTGGTGGAAATACGAACACTGTTTACGTGTCCTCGAGCAGCAGCGACGAGGGAAGTGGTGGCTCAGATAGCGAGGATGAGAGCGGTCGTACTGATCGCAACCCAAACCACCAGCCGTTTGCAACTACAGGGGACTTCTTTGCTAACTCAAACTCTTCAGAATTGGAGGAGGAGGATAGCGGTGCATCAGATACTGACAGCAGCAGCACTGGAAGCGACGAATTCAGTGAGCGGAAGATGGCAAAGCTTGTGAGCCAGGGCTTGTACAAGGAAGTGACGGATCGACTGGGAAATATTACTTTTGAAAAAGTGGTCAGCATTATTGAACCAGCAGATTAGGCGCCGACCAAGGATTCTCCAGAAACTTAGCCTCAAAGGCAGACAGAATTTTTTTGGAAGACCAATATAGAATGACACAACGCTGTATGACAAGGAATACTTTGTATTTGAATGGGGATATTTGGAAACGTGTGCTTGGTTGCAATATCTGGACATCATTTACAACGAATGGTGCAGCCTCGTACTCAAACCACAATTAGCACTAGACTTTTTTTGCATAACTCTGTAGCAGTGAAGCAATAATTTGTTATTTTAATTATAATTACAATGTTCTTTTTCCAAACAAAAGAAACATTTTTGTAGTTGCTTACTTGTCTTTATTCTATTGCAAATGTTCAAGTATTAGATAAAACCAAAGGAATATTCATTAGAAACAAAAACGTAGGTAAATGTTTTAATATTGTTTTTTCTTTCATTTACTTCCTTTCAGCACTGCTCTATTTCTGTGCAGGAGGCACTTGAGATTCTGCCTTTTCTGCTGCACCTCTTGAATTTTCATTTCCTTTCATTGGGGGGTTAGGGTTACCTGTAGGATTTGGAGCTGTTGCCCTTTCTGCTGCACCTCTTAAATCTCTATATCCTTTCTTGTGGGAGAGAAGATTGCCTGTAGGATTTGAAGCTGACATTTTTCAATTATATGTGAACTTTGAAGTAGATGATATGCTAATGTGGTTGAATAGTCAATCATCAAAAAAATTCATTCATGGCACAACTTCTTTTATATGTTTTTGAAAGCCAGTTTATTGCTACCTATTAGTTCACTAGTGTGAGAATTTGGGTAGTTTGTGTGTAATT
>JANBOK010000449.1:0-12420 GCA_027595805.1 Coemansia sp. Benny D160-2
ATGGCGGTTTAAATATGGCGGTCATTTCCATTCATTTTAATTTAATGGCAGCGGATATGTACATTACACTAGATGTAAAGTCTCAAAATGCCTAAAGAAAGTTTAAAGAAAATATAATGAAAAAGATTTTGATTTATACTTTCCTTTATGTATATGAAAAATGCGAAATGCCACAATGGGAATCAGATATAGAAATATATATATTTCCAGATATCTGCTCACACCCTCTTTATTGCATAGCCTCACTATCTGCACATAGCCAACATATGGTTGAAATTAGTTATCTGCATTAAATGAGCTGCAATAAAGACTCGAGCGAAGAGACGTACTTTTCCGGGTACTTGGCAACCAGTGCAGCAGCAGCAGCCCGGGGGTCTCTGTTAACCAGCAGCGCCAGCATCCCGGCATTAACAGCGGGGATGTAATCGTTCTTTTCGCTGTCGCCCACATGCAGGGCGTCGTAGGCCTGGACATTGACGGCACCCAGGGCCATATCGAAGATCCTGGGATCGGGTTTCTCGACCCCGACCGCCACGCTCTTCAGGACAAAGTCAAAGTGATGGATGATCCCAAGCCCGCGAAGAACCCCGTCGGCGTTCTCGTCCATATTGGAAACAACGCCCAGCTTCATACCTTTTCTACGCAGGTAGCCGAGCACTCGCGGCACATCGTCGTACATCCGGTAACCCCTGGACGTGCCAAACCCGTCCACCAGGACGTTGCGCGCCGACACAAGTGTTGGCGACGATAGCGAGGGCTCGCGAGTCCCCAGCGCGTGGCCCCACGCTTTGTCGATCACCAGCTCCCACCATTGCCGCGACGTCAGGCGTGTGCCATACCCGTAGTTCGGATACTTTGTGTGGATCTCCTTGTACGCCTGCGCAAACGCCCGGCCCATCGTCTCCTCGCTCACTTTGTATCCGTGCTGCCATAGTGGCCGCGCGTATGTCCGGCTCACGGGCTCTGCTGGCGTGTACAGCGTGTCAAATAAGTCGAACGTCACAAGCCGCACATGCGAAAACCGTCTTGACATGGTGATGGTAGCGACAATAGGGATGATTGCCAGAGGAAGAAGGATATAGACGACGGATGTTTCTGGCTTGTATTCTGATCGAGACAAAGCACCAAAAAATCCTATCTATAAGATCATCTGTTTACAACTGCTCGTACAAGTATGGTAGCTGCCAACAACTGCCCTTGGGTGCGAGACAAGAAAAGAGCATCGCAAATGTGGTAAAACATTAAGTTTGTTATTGGAAAGAAAGAAAGAAAGAAAAACAGAAAAGAAAAACAGCGTAAGAAAACAGCATAGAGACGATATTAATGCTGGCTCTCTTTTCCAGAGCGGAGGTTGGATTACGAGCGTAAAAGCCCATCCACCTCCAAAAGAATAAAAAAGAATGCCATGAGGAAAGAAAAAAGGAGTAGGATAAATGAGAAAGGAGATAAGAGAAAGATGGTGGGTAGAGATCTGTAAGCATTAGGGAGCACTTAGAAGCCACTAAAGATGTTCTTTTTCTTGCTCTTGGTGGTGGGTGCAGCAGAGTGGTGCTCCATGGGAGTGATGGGACGAGCAGAAGCCTCGGCCCTCTTCTTCTTGTCATCGAGCTCGGACCTCTGCTTCTCGAGAACGGTCTTCATTTCCTTGTGGCGCGCATAAAGCTCCTCCTCGGACTGCTTGAGCTTGGACTCCTTCTCCTGCACCTTCTGCTGGAAGACAGCCGACATCTCGGCCTCCATCTTCTGCATCTTGGCCTCGTGTGCGCGTCTCTCCTCCTCGAGCTGGACCAGCGGATTGAACTCGCGGAAAACGTTGTTGTCCTGCACATGGCCCATCGACAGCAGCTTCTGCGTGCGGTAGTTCTCGTACAGCACCATGTCCGTGGTATCCTTGAGCTCCTCCATGTGCGTACGCAGAAGCATCTGGCGCAGCTTGATGAAGTCGTTGTGCTGCTCGTTCTCAACCTCGATGATACCCCACGGGTAGCGGCGTCCGCGCACCGATGTGCCGTCCTCCCGATCCACGTACTTTTCGCTGCCAACCACCGCAAACGGGATCTTGCTGAGGATCTCGCGGTTGTCCGTGACCGTTTCAGAGTCGTCGAACTCGTCAGACACCGGCTTGAAGATCTGGATCCCGTGGTAGTTGATGTCCGCCAGGATCTTGGCCTTGAACAGCTCCAGCTCGCGTGCAGTCAGCGTGTCGGCCTTGGCAATAATGGGGATCAGGTTGACCTTGGTGTGCAGGCGCTTCATGAACTCGATGTCGATCGCACGGAGACTACATTAGATGTGTGAGGCAATGCAACGCAATGCAATACACGACAACGCGGGTTGTCGTGAGTGTGGAGAAGAGGAATATACAAAGCACCGAATAAGATAAGAAGTGAGTAAATGTTTTAGGCTGCGCAGTAGAAACAGACCGGGGAAACAAGCAGGATGAGGAGGAGGAGAGCGTGGATATCTGCTGCTTGCTGAGCTTTACTCTCGCGAGAAAAGAGAAGAAAGAGAAGAGAAGAGCTGATAAAGAAACAACAACAAACCCAGCAAACAATATCCAAGAAGCTCTGCGCATAAGCCCACATCAATATTCCAATGCTTCGATGCATGCTGCGCCACATCAGCATGCAGACAGACTATGCAAATGTGAAAAATGCTTACCAGTGGCCGGTGGGCTTGATGAAGTATATAACGGAGTCGATGCGGTTGTCGCTGATCTTGCTGCGGTTGACGCGGTTTTCCTGGGCGAGGTAGGCGTCGAAGCGGGACTCGATGTTCTCGAGGATCGGCTGCCACGCGTCCTCGTTGTTGATAGAGTCGCCGAACCCGGGAGTATCAACAACGGTGAGCCTGAGCTTGACGCCGCTCTCCTGAATGTCGGCGCTCATCGAGGTGATATCGACGCCCTTGACAGGCTCGGCCGACGGCGGGCTCTCCTCGTGGTCGGGGAAGATCTTGTTGTCAAACAGAGTGTTGATCAACGTTGACTTGCCGATGCCGGACTCACCAACAATCATCAGAGTGAAGCTGAAGCCCCGCTTGACTGACCGTCTGTGAACCTGGTTAGGGTAGTTGGAGAATCCAACATACCCGTTCATCTTCTTCTTTTGGACTCCGCCAGCGTTTCCTGAGGTCGACTTCATAAGTGGAAATTATTAAGCTAAGTACTGGTCTCCTTTTTGGGGGGGGGGTTTAGAAATACGAGTAGGGGGTTTGTTGAGCAATGTAGAGAGAGGTGGGAGAGAGTATGTGGGATACAGAGCAGTGTTTGGTTTCGGTTAGTTAGTTGGGCAAGGCTAAGATGAACTGTAGAAATAAGAACGTATGCTCGTATACGGGAAAAAAAGAGTATAACAATAAAAAGGGTATATGCCTTGAAGCAAGAAAGTGGAAGAGAGATTTGGGGAGAAGGAAGAAACGACAAAAACCAAGGTCTTTTCGTGGGTTTTAGGCGGGGGAGGAGGGGACGAAAAGGGAGAGAGAGAAGAAAAAAAAGGCAAGGATAGTTTTTTTTTTCGGTTTCTCGCTGTTTGAATTTGGGCTATCTTTACTTTTCTGAAGAATGCTGTTGCAATATACTGGGGAGTCCACGATGTTTACTTTTTTATTTTCCTTTTTTCGCTGATGTGGCACACACCTACAATTGTGAAGACGAGGTTGGGTGTTTTTTTTTGTGAATGCCATTTATTATTTTTCTTGTTGTTTTTGGGCATAGCATTCCTTGATTGTTGCTAACCAACGGGTAGATATAATGGAATTGGTATTTGAAGCCGCCATTCTTCCTTTTCCTTTCTTTCTTGTACTAGACTTTTTTTTTATCTATTTCTGGTGAGATTGTTGACAGGTGTTTCTTCCTTTGACTTGTGCTTGGAGGCCAACAACAGAAAACGACAACACTTTTTTCACAAGCCTCGTTAAGGGAATAAGAAGAATGAATGAATGAATGCCATCCTTTTTTCTATTTTTTGTTGACTACGTTGGAACGAAAGGGGGGTGGTGCTTTTCTTGTGTTTGTGGGCCTAATCCATCCCACCTCTGCTTTCTTTTCTTTTTTTTTCTCTCGCTGTTGTTATTGTTATTGCCATTTTATGCCTGTATTACGGCGCTTCCAACATTCCTCGGACTACTGCTTCTCATCCCCCACCCTTCCACCTCTGCTCCGCATTATTTCCACCTTGTTGTTGTGTTTTTTTCTTGTGAGCCGAGTAGAAACTAACGCAGGTTTCTTTTTAGTCCTGGGATTATTTCTATTCCAAATCATTTTCCCTGTTTTTTCATATTTTATATTTTGCAAAACACCTTTCTTATTGCGTATATTTTGAGGATTGCCAATAACCTATATTAAGAAATGCATACGTAACATTCTAGTGCATTTTGGGAGCAGAGTAGAGGGGAAACTCGTATTCATGCTGAATGCCCAACGTTGCATACTTTTTTACTTTTTATTTTTAAAAGACCAACAGTGGTTTACTTTCTTTTTTTAGCAGAAAGCTGCTAGCAGAATGAGTAACCCAGGCGGATATCCTTCATGCGGGTATATCTGTTACATGCATTGATCTGATCATACATAATCACCGCATGAACAAAAGTAAATGTTATTGTTATCTGTGCCACAATCGGAAGGGGAAAGCGAGAAAAAGGACGGTCCCAGACCAGCAAGGATTGCCTTTGTTTGCGCACAAGCAGTGAACCCTCAGCACCAATTCCAAGTTTGCAAACAAAGAAAGGTAGAAAGAATGGCAAGTTCTGTGGTGGTGTATTTGCCTTGGCATTTGTTGCTTGTGTTTACGCTTGCTTCAGATACATTGGTTTGGAAAGAAAGAAAGAAGGAAAGAAAGAACAAAGGGAAGGAGAGGAGAAAAAAAGCGAGACAATAAAGGGAACAAAAGGCGTCTCTTGATTGTTGTCCCAAAAAAGGAAACGCAAGGAACGAGAGAGGCTAAAAAGACACAGGATGGTAGTAAGCCAGCACCGAGGACGATGCAGATGGCTGCTGGGTGGTGGAGGACTGCCAAATGGTGCTTGACGAGGATGTAGCAGCAGCGCTGTTGGATGCGGCGGTGGTAAACAGATGCATCTGCGAGCGGAGCTGAGCCACCTCAGTCTTCAAGCCCTCCATTTCAATCAGCGTGTCATCGACCCAACGCAAGAACCTGGCCAGAAGCACAGGCCGCGCCAGCTCCCTGCCATCGTCGCTGTCCATATACGACTGCGGGAGCATGCGTTTGAGCAGGTCAAAGTTCTCGCGCATCGCGTCGCGTCTGCGCTGCTCCGAGATACGCTGCCATTGCAGCGTGTTTTGCTCAAAGTTGGACGAAAACGAGGACATTGCGTCGTCGTCTCTGGCAGCGGCGCCGGGCGTCAGCAGTGGTAGTGGAGGCCCGGATTCGCAGAAGGAGTCGGAAGCGGGTGCGCTGGCTGTGGAGGACACGCATTTGGCCGACACGCATCGCCGCTTGCGTCGCCGTGCGGCGGCAGCCTCCTTGGGTTGCGGCCGAACAAAGAGAAGCGGCCGGGCGCCCGATGCGGCCATCTGCCTGTCGACGCGGTGCGGCGGAAGAAGCGTCGACATGGCTGCCGACGAACCCGATGGCGTGGACGGCGTTCCCGGCGTGGTGGCGCTGCCAAGCAGTAGCGGCGTGCCCATCCTGCTGCTATTGCTGTTGGCTGCGCTTGTCGCGGTGTCGCCGCCATCTGCGCCCTTCTGGCTGTTTCCCGCTGCTGCTGCTGCTGCTGCTGCGGTGCTGCCACTTGCGCATCCGGACTGGCTGTGCTGCGCTGCCGATGCTGGAAAATAGTACGGCAAGGGAGGCGGCAGATCCAGTGCGCGGTCGGCGCATCCGGTGATGTCGGGGCTGGACTTGCCCGACCGACTCGCAGTGCCGGCTGGCGTGGCCGACCGCTGGCGTCTGGTTTTCCTCCGCTTTGCCGCCACGCGCTTCTCTGCATGTCCAGCGCCAATGCCCAAAGCAGAGGCAGCGGAAGAAGGAGGAGGAAGTGGCGGCGTTGTGGTTTGCATGCAAACGCCACCAGCTGTTCCATTTGCGGATGGATTCTGCAAAGCAAGGAATTTGTCAACATCGTCAAGAGAACAGCATCCGGCCAACGACAACGATGAAGATGACGAGGATGTTGGTGGTGGCAGCGGTGGTTGCTGCTGTTGCACCATGAGACTGTATGGCGGCTGGGTTATCCCGATCACCGATGAATGGTCGGGATGCACAGGCGGGTTGATCGGGATCTCAAACGACAGATTGCCAAGCGGATTGGGCATGCTGATCACTCGTCGGCTGCCGTTGGTATCGTATCCAATCTCCAGCATATCGGTCAGCGCTGCCGCGTTGTAGCAAGCCGGCGGGCCAGCAAACAGCCCCACGCTGTTGCTGCCACTCTGCTTGATGGCGTGAGCGCCTCCGCCCCCATGCAAAGCATGCGGTGGCAGTGGCTGCTGCTGCTGCTGCTGCTGTCCAAGCTGTTGCGCCCAAAGAAATGAAAGCGATTTGGATATGTCGTCGGGCTCGCCAGCGGGTACCATTGCTCGACCGCTGGGCAGTTTATTCATGACAGATGAAGCGTGCGTACCGTTGTTGCTTTCGTTTGACTCGATTCCAGATATTGGAGTCGGTTGTTTCGGATGCTGCTGGGCCATCAGCGTCTGGAACCAGTAGCTACGCGACTCTAAACCAGACGATGAGGATAGAGAAGACGCTGTGGATGATGGTGCATCTGCCGCGGCAGCAGGTAATGACGAAGACGTTGTGGCTGGAACCCCCGTATGTCCAGACTGCAACGCATCCCCATTGCTGCTGCCTTTGCTCTGCTGGTTTTCAGTTGGTGTGGCCGTCGAAATGTTCGACAACCCAAGCGATCCGCCAATACCTGGAAAATGCTGGAAGATGGTTGACGGAAACGACTGTGCGCTGGAGATGGTCGTGACTGTGGTGGCCGCCTGTTGTTCTTTGGATGCAGATGTTGCTGCGGTCATCAATGGCGGTTGTTGTTGTGGTGCTGTCGTTACAGATGATGTGTTTGTGCTCGTTAACGTGGGTTTCTGTGAGACGCTGCTGGATGTCATTATTTCGTCAAGGAATGAAGGTAGTGGGAATTTTTATAAAAAAAGGGACAAGAACACAAAGCTCCGTATCGTTATTAACCGTTATTTTATTTCTCGTTCACGGAGACAAGGAAATAAAAAAATTAGGTAAATTGAGAAAGACTGAAATGTTGATAATGGAAGTACAGACAGATGGCGTGTGTAAGGGCAAGGTGGTGGTTGTGCACACAGCACATAAACGGAGCAAAGAGTGAGGATGGTGGAAAGAGAGAAGGACCGAAGGCAAGGTAAGGAGAAGGAAAGGGGAGTAAGGGGTGAGATTGAAAGGTAAGTGTACGGAGAGAGATGGAGAGATGGAGATGGAGAGCAAGGAGGAGGTGGAAAGGAAACGAAGGAAGAGGAAGGGAGGGAAAAGGTGTATCGAAAGTGTAGTGAGCACAAAAAGGAAGGATACGGAGAGGAGAAGAATAAAGAAGAGAAAAAGAAGTCCGTCGGTCTATAGAGCAAGAACAATGCTCAGTTCTTCTCCACAACCAAAAGGATTTATCTTTTAGTTTATCCGTTAGTCTTCCTTGTTGTTTCCATTGCTCGATTGTTTTCTCTTCAAATCCATTGATGGCAATTCCCGAATAACCAAACGGGTACAAGATAAATCCACATGTCTAGTATTTTTGTTTTCTTGCTGAATGCAGTAGAACAATGTTTACTTTATTCAATTTGGGCCGTCCAAGAAAGGAAATTACCATTATAAAATTTTAATGGAATCTATCTTTTATCTCTTCTCTAGGAATGAACCATTTCGTGGTACGGTCAGTAGGAAAGAAAATAAGAGAAAAGCTCAACCATACATGACAGACAACATTCTTTGTAGTAAACAACATCAATAACAAAAAAATAATAGTAGGGGGTTTTCAACTGCTACTTTTTTTATTTCCATACATTGAAAAGTACTGAGGTCATTAATCACCAACGTTAGTCAATGAATGACTACTGCTTATTCAGATCCCCCTCTTTTTATTTTGCTTTTTCTACTGGACACTTGCCACGTAACTGGGCAATTTAGGGAAGAAATATCTATTTAGTTATGTAAACAAATCACTCATTCCGTTTAAGCTGTACATGAAGTATGAAATGGCATAGACAATGCAAGCGAATCAACGCCTGTACGTGATCTCCTTGAAGTAGGTCTCAGGAATAGACCCGGTTTCACCAACCCCGCGGGACAGAATAACGCCATTGTCGCTGAGATAAAAGTCGATCCCATCCTGGATGGCGCGGGGCCCATCGATCCACACGAAGGCATCGGCCGTGGCGCGCATTCCGCTGATGACCTGGTCGTCGCCCAGAAGCCCCGACGCAAAGTGGATATGGGTGCGCTGCATGCGCGAAAGCCCCAGCTGCTTGATCACCGGGATTTTGCTCCGCATGGTGCCATGGACGATGTTCTTCGGGAGTGTCTCGGGCGTCAGCTTCACCAGCGGCGGGCGCTTAAGCTCGATCGTGTGGCCCTGCGTGGCGCGTATAAACCACTCCTTGCCGCCATCGTTCGCACCAGCCTGCTCTTCCTGAAACAGCGCATACCGCTTCTTGTCGTTCGTGTCAACCACCCGCTTGATTTGCTCAAACGTCGTGTGCTGGAGCCTTTCGTGCGCACAGAGCTGTGTGAGCGAAATGCTCCCGTCCTCCCGGAGCTCCAGCCCCTCCTTGGCTGCGCCGTGACGCAGCACGTATGAGAGGAACTTTGATAGCTTGGTATCCGGCGAGTCGTCCCCTCGGCCTCGGCCTTTCTTCTGCTGGCCGGACTGTGCGTTCTGGACCTTTCTCCCGCCCGCTCCTGTTGCTACTGCGTCGCCATTTCGGCGATTGCTGGGCTTGGTGCTCATTTGAAACAACTGCTTGCAATTCAATAATATGTGTCTCTGTCTCGACGGTACTGGCTGGCTAATTAGTATTCCTGGCAGAGCAAAATGTATCATAAAGCAGAATATGCAGATGCAAACGGGGAAATAAAAAGAAAGGTTGCAGAAAGGAAGCACTATAAATGCAAAAAAAAAAAAGAATGCACAATGACAGTGTGCGCGAAAAAAAGGTTAACGCTGGCGCTGCGGTTTTCTATGTAAATACAACGGTTTCAGGATACAAGAAAAAATCACTCTCCCCAAAGTTCCAAAACGAATAAGCAACATTAAAGAAGGAAAAAGAGACAAAATGAAAATGAAAAAAGCATATACAATGGATGAAACAGGGCATTGCACACACAGACGCTTATTCAAGATCGTTCTGGGTCATGATATCGTACGTGGTCTGGATCTCCTTGATCTTCATACCAATGCTCATTTCCACCGACGCCCTGTCCTTCTCCCCGAGTCTCCCAAGGAGACTATTGTAAGCGCTGGTCATCTCGTCAACGGCCTCGTGCGCGGCCTTCTTTTCCTCGTTGTAGTAGACCGAGTTGCGGGACTCTTCGGCAAACTCCATCTCGTCCTTTGCCGTCATGGCGAGATCCGTTATCTGCTGCATCTCCTCCTTCAGATCAACCCCCGAGTCCGATGTGTACGGTCGAGTGCCGCACCGCTGCGCACAACCTAGCGGTGTTGTTGGCGAATGCCGTTGTGAATCTAAATGCGTGCAGAGCGAAAGTGTCTTGTAATTCGTCCAAAGCCTGTTGGTGGTGGTCCGAATCCGCTGTGGTTGGATTCTGGTTGAAGCGATAAACAAATGGCGCAAAGGCATGTTCATACTTATTACTCTAAGAGAAAAAGGAAGCAGCGGCAGCTGGAGATGGGGCATCCAAGAAACAAAAGATAAATAATGAAAAAAACAATAAACGAAAGGAAAGAAAAAGACTAAAGTGTCGATTTCTCCTTGTTCTCAGCTACGCATTGAAAAATAAACAATTGGAAAAAAAAGCACACACAACGCAGGCCATTATTCTCTTCTCCTTTCACTCAATCTTGCTTTTATTTTTTATTTCCGCTGACGCTTGCTAAAAGTGTCGATGGCAGTGGTTTTTGCTTTGCTTTTCTTCATCTTGTATGTAACTTTTATAAACAACTTTTTTGTATAGCATTGTTTTATATTCACTTTTCTTTCTTTCTTTACCAGCTAGACTTTTTTTGCATAAACATAGACATTATTATTATTATTACTTCAATTACTGGTAGGCGTAGCTGTGCAGCGTAAGCAAAAGATAGAGAAAAAAGGATGAGCGAGGATGGTTTCAGAAACAGCACTGACACGTCACCCAGCAGGCTGAGCAGAATAATGAGCAAGCTGAGTATAGCCAGGACGCCCTCGCGACCCACCAGTCTTCGTTCACGCAGAGGCTTGCCCACAACACAGGAGCTGGAGATCCAAGTAGAGAACCTGAAGCTCGATGCACAACACCAGCCAAAGCGGAAGCAGCAGTATAGTGGATCTGCCGAACCACCAGACGAGATAGCCGACTCTTCGTCATCGGTATCCAGAACTACCGCGTATCCTCGTCAGCCAATACAAGCGGAGAGTCTGCGCAAGCGCGAGCGCATTGCGGAGCTCAGACAGCGTCGGTTAAACAACTTTGACGATCTTTTTCAGCAAGAGGAAGAAGAACAACGAGAAGAAAGGCGGATGCAGGCGCAGTCGGGCGCCGCTATTGTTGTGTCGCCGGCCTTGTCCAGCCAGGTTGCAACGGCGGTGGAGAACGGGACGCCTACGCCTACGCCTGCCTCTGCTTCTGCTTCTGCAAGACACGGGAGAAACGCGGCAGTCGCCAAACCACAGCCGGTCAGTCCGGCGACCGATAAGTTTTTCGACAACCCAGAGCTAAACCTCCTTCTACAGGAAATTGACGTTGGGACGGTGCAGGAGTCGCTGGATGGCGAGAAAGTGGAGGCGGCGTCAGCAGCAGCAGCAGCAGCAGGAAGAAGGCCCTCGAGAAATGGACAGCAGGAAGCCTCTGTGCCGCCGTCACAGCGGAATGCGGCTCTGGCGGCCAAGGACTCGAAGCCCGATTTTGCTATCGATATCCCGTCGACGTCGCTGTCGCCGGTGTTTAGGCGTGGGCTTACGATGCTTCAGCGAAGACGGTCGCGCACAACAGCGGCACAACCGTTGCAGCAGCACGGAAGGGGAGGATCCAAGGACACTGGCGCTTCGTATACGAAAAAAAACAAGCGGTCGGAGACGGTGGTGGCGGAAGGAGGAGGAGAAGCGGCGGCAGCAGCAGATGGTGGAAAGGAGGTTTTGGCAAAGATTGATGCGGAGAGAGCGAAGAATGCGGAGCTTCGGAAGGAGCTGGACAAGCTGAACGGTCTGCTAGGTGCGCTGACAAGAGTGGTGCTGGCGGACCAGGCCGTTGACCAGGCAGTGGCAATGGCTGCCAGCGATGAAAAAGAAACAGAATATCCGCCGCTTTTTGCAGAGTGAGTGGGGTGCCTTTTTTTCTGTTTTTGCGTTTCTTGAAGGTGGAAAGGAATAAAAAAGCAATAACGTAAATAAATAACGGCCAACACGCCAGTCACAGCACTTTGACGGGATAAAGAGGCTTTTTGTTGTTTTTGCTTGATGATGATGATGATGCTGATGAGCGATGGTGGATTAATGCTATCCTTCCCTCATTAATAAAATATTTTTTCGTTCCCTCCCTTTTATTGTTTTTTTCTTCCTTCTTCTTTTTCCCCTCCTTTACTGGCCGTTAAAGTGTATGCGTTCCTTTTTGATTTTTATTATATCAAGCTAATACCGACAAGGGCATATATTGTTCTTGTTTACTTTTTTTGCTCTTTATTAGTTTTATATTTCTCAATCAGGAGGAAAGAAAAGGAAAAGAGCGAGCAAAAGAAGCCAAATCTGAGACTCTGCTTACCTGTCCGCAACGCGTAATTAGCCGCTGATTTCGACAGCAGGAGACAAAGACGAAAATGTCAAATGTTTACAATCATCGGCAGATGGTGCCGGCGGCACCGCTCTCGTCACGCGTAACAGAGCTTCTGGACGCGTTGAGAGGCGAGTACGACTCGCTGAACCAGGAGGCGTCGAGCATGAGGCTGTTCAAGGACGAGTACGAGCAGAGAAGTAAGTAGCTACATGAATGTGTGTATGTAGGTGGTCTTTTATACCTTTTCTGATTGATGATGTGGGACTAATGAGTTTTGGACGCTGTATGTGTGTGTGTGTGGAAGACACTTTTTGTAGTCAACAGCCAGATTAACGAGATCCAGGCGGTGCAGCAGAACCTGTATGAATTGGAGCGCGCGCACCACAAGATCAGGCAGCAGTACGAGGAAGAGATCCAGCGGCTGCGGCGCGAGCTGGAGGCGCGTGGGGGACCGCCAGTGCCGCCAAGTCCGTTCCTTCAGCAACAGCAACAGCAACAACAGCAGCAG
>JANBOK010000450.1:0-12397 GCA_027595805.1 Coemansia sp. Benny D160-2
GCCGCTGTGGGTCGAGTACCTGGCGCTGCTCCAGGGATTGCAGCTGGAGGACTACGCGGTGGGCGCGTCGGAGTCGGTGGACTCGCACCCGGATCTGTTTGGCCTGCTGCCAATGGCCATCCCTAGCACGCACGACCAAATCGAGACATTCGCGAAGGCCCATCCCAAATACTCCACTTCCTCTTCGACGTCTGGTGGGGCCGGGGATACTGCGGTGCTGGAGATGGGCGGGAACGACATTATCTCCCATCTGGCTGTCATTCTGGCCAGCGGCGGCACGCAGGCCGCGGTTGACTCGTTCGCCGACACTCTGGCCACAACGGTGGTGGGCCAGGTGCAGCGGCTGAGGGAGCTGGGGTTCCGCTCGGTGTTTGTCACCAACTCCCCGCTATTGCAAAGCATCCCGCTCATCAAGCTGCAGAACCGGGTATCCGTGGTCACAAACGTCGTTACAACATACAACACGGCGTTGGCCGCAAAGCTCAAAAAGGCATTTGGCGCCTCTTTTTCTTCTTCTTCTTCTTCTTCGCAGCAGTCCTCCGGCTCCTTCTCGTGTACGCTGATCGACATGAGCGGGTTCATGCAGCTGTCGATGACAAGCAAGGTAGCAGGTGCGCTGGGCGTCAAGGAGACTGGCAGCTCCTGCATCGCTGGCAATGTGATGGACCTTGTTGAGAACAACAAGCAGATGGAGGCAATCCTGCGGCTGGCCTTTGACCTGAAGGATACGCTGATATGCGACAACCCGCAGGACCACTTCTTCTGGGACCCAATCCATCCGAACGACCGCATCCACCGACTGTTTGGCTACTACGTGAACGAGCTCATCAAGGCCCAGGCGGCAGGTGGTGGGCAGGCGTTTGCCCTGTCTGAAGCAAACATCCTTTCCCTGGTTAGCAAGCACAACCTCGGCTCTGATACAAAGAAACCAGCCCAGATTTAGAACACGCAATGGGTGACAAGTACATATAGACTTTCCTTTCCTTTCCTTTTTGTTTTTTATATCCGGTATATACATTTTAAAATTAAAAAAGCTCTAAAAAATTATGTATAGTCTTGCTGGCTTTGAAATGACGGACCGCCACCAATAACAGCCGCCTCCATCTGCGCATCCTGCAGCCTGTCCATCCAGTAATGGTGGTCGTCCTGGAGCATCAGGATCCGACACTGCTTGAGGACCCACACGCAATCCAAGAACATGGGCCGCACGCCAAAGCAGGCGTCAAAGTCCGCGACGATTTCGCGCAACAGTGCGAAATCGTCGGGCACGGCGGCCATGCGAATAATGAACGACAGCAGCTTGCGGTTCGGATGCACAGTAGAGTGCCTGCGGGAAGAGGAAGGAGGCGGAGGAGCCGCACGCTGGCCATCCCCTCCCTTATGCAGCGCGAGGGTTTCCTTCAGCGCATCGATGCCAACCATGCTCCGGACCAGCTCCCACTTGAGCGGGAACGGAAGCCCCGCCGACCGCACCATGATCTTCACCATCCACGGAGTCACCCGCACGTACGAGTGCTCCTGCATGAAGTCAACGACGCGCGTGGTCTGGCCAAAGTCCTCCATTTCCACGGTAGCGTGGATCAGCGCCCCGAACGTCCTGTGCGTGAACTCCATCCCCTTCGACTTTAGCACAAACGCAATCTCGAATACGAACCCAAGCCAGTCATCCTCCCCCTTGCCGCTATTGCTGTTTCCAGGTAGAGCACTCTCTGCTCCTGCGCTGTCGCCAAGCCCGGCTAGGCGTATTGGGAAGGCGGCTGTTGACCGCGGATAGACCATCCGGGCGTCAAACGGGCTGCCCTCGACGACCTGCTCGCATATGCATTGGATCAGACTGGTCCACGATGCAATGTCGGTCTGCAGCGGCGCGCGGCGCATGTGGTAGAGGATCGTGTGGATGTCGCCCCTCTTCGAGTACGCGCGGATCGTCTTGCTAAACACCATCTGGCTGGGCACCAGATGGGCGCCATCCGCGTCGCTGGTGTCACGAGCATCGCCCGTATCCGCCCTGCGATTGGTGCCGGGTAATGATGGCGATGACGATGGCGACGGTGACGATGGGGGCCGTAATGCGGCAAGTTCCAGAATTTCGTCGCAATAGTGGTAATACTCGCTGCCCTTGTTCGGACCTCCGGCAGCAGCAGCAGCAGCAGAAGAAGAAGCAGAGGTGGCGGCATCGGCGTCCTGGGGCTCCTCAGACGATTGTGGCGGCAAGCCAAGCCCATAGCTGTCGCGCACATTGTCGTGGAACTGGACCAGATGCCCATGAACGATGCGAGTGATCGAGTTAAGCCTCCTGGCCGGATCGTTATCAGGGTACCGCCTGTCCGAGCTCTTCATCCACCGGCTGTACTGATGCGGCCAGACGGCCTTCAGCAGGTTGTAGTACCTGAGCACATCGGCAGTGAACCCGGCCCTGCACAGAAACGTCAGGAGCACGCGGTGCGTGGTTATGTTGGGCAGCCACGGGGTGACAGACGAGTCGGGACCCTCCATGCGGTACCGCTCGGCTAGCTCCTGCATCCACGACCAGATGAACGGGTCGAGCTCCGAGTCCCTGCCCGGGTCGTGGAACCACTCGGCCCAGATGTTCGGCGCCTCGGGACCGCCCGACGCAGCCATCGGCGACGCCGGCGCGTAGAGAACATCCTGACTGCGTTGGCCAGCGGCCGTGGTGGGATCGTCATCCGCCGAACCATCATGTTGTTGCTTCTTGGGTGCAGCCTCAGCAGCAGCTGGCTCGTGCGGAAGAAACAGCAGGTGCAGCGAGAACAGCTTCTTGGCCCGCCCGTACTGCCCATTAATACACATGCCCACCATGATATCGGTCCAGACAAGCTGGTCGGGGAGCACGCCGTGCTGGCGCATCGTCTTCAGGATCAGCACAATGGCCGGCATGTTGAGTTCCTTCGTCTCGAGCTTCAGCATGGTGCTGTAGGAGACCAGCGACTTTGCGAGCCACGGGTGGCAGTGCCAAAACACATCGCGGCCGAGCCGTCGGTCGCCGAACAGGAACGCAATGTCCATCAACTGCGTTGCCAGAACGGTTATCAGCGCATCGGTTGTGTTTGTGGCGGCGCGGCGGCGGGATTCGGGTCTGCTCTGCGGATGATGCTGACGATCGTCTTCGGCGTGCTGGCGTGTCCCGGTCGCGACCAGCGAGAACAGAGTGGCTTTCGATTCCCCCAGACTGTCGGCGCTCCACAGCGACCGCAGAAACCCTGTGTTTGACGGAATCCCGGGTTTCCGGTCCTCCTCCCCACCACGATTTTCGCTTTCAGAAGCACTGGTAATTAGATCGTGCAGCCGCTTGCTCGAATCCAGCACCCCACGAACGTCCTCCGCAGAAGCAAAGAAGGACTCACACGCCTTTCTATAAAACCGAGTGGAAAGGTGTTTGGGTACAGGACATTCGAGCAGGACGTTCATCAGAAACGCAGGACAGTGCTGGTTGAGCGCCATGGCGCAAAGCGCCTCGCTGATGGCCTTCACGTTATGCTTGCTCCACCCGGTGTGTGTCTGGCTGCCGGTTCCAATCGAAGTGATCTCCCAGTGGTGGCCGCGTTCGGATTCCGCCTTGACCCGAAGCGCGCTGATGTGCGTCAGAATCAGTTCCCGCACATCCCTTGCTTGCGCCGGCAATGCGTGGAAGTAACGGCGTGGTTTGGTGGTTGTTGTTGTTTTTTTGTCGCCGTCCATCGGGATCGGGGAATCAGGAGGAGAATCGGGCATCGCAGATACATCCGTGCTGGCTTTCCGTTTAAATGGCCACCACTCGGGAATACTGGTTCCCGTAGGTACCGAGTTCGTCCTGTAGATCGCCTTCACCTTGCCCACCAGAACCATCAGCTGCGTGTGGGACAGTCCGCTGGTGATATCGGTCTGCGAAACCAGCGACAGAACGTAGTCCCACGGGTTTGGCGGCGGTTTCGTCTGGGCATTCGGCGTGCTGATGCGTCTAGAAGCAGCAGAGATAGCAAAGGTTGTTGGTTTTACTGCTGTGGTAGCAGAGAGCGGTGGTGCGGCGCAGCCGCGTTTGCCGGCAGATCTGCGCACAACAACGGTTGTGGACGTGGAAAACCTTGGTGAAGGCCGATCTCGTCGCAACCCATCGCCGTTCTCAGTGTAGTACCGCAGACATGCAGATGTCTGGGAGAGAGCGCTGTGGTTTCCAAGTGCGGCGCCGCTTGTGCCTCCGATCCTCGCGTGCTTCAGGTGCGGACACGCCGGAGCGAGCCTCCACATTTATATACTGGAAGCGAAAAAGGAGGAAGGAAGGAGGAATTACCCACGGCAATTAGCAAAAAGACAAATTTATGGAGATAAAGAAAACTACACGAAAGACAAGAAAGGGTGGAAAGGGCCATTTACGTATTTTGCTGGTTGATGATTAGCACAATGAAAAATGCGGAAAGCGTGGAGAAGCCCTGATCAGCTCCAGATCCAGATCGAGGGGACAAGCGGCAATCACACGATCAGATCACGATCGTCAGGATCTAAGACTAGAACATCATGTGGCGCTGCGTCAGCGGCAGCTCGTCGGCCGGAGCGCAGGTGCAGGGCTCGCCATCGAGACGGACCTCGTAGGTCTCTGGGTCGACGGAGACCGCAGGCAGCGCACAGTTGAGCTTGAGATCCTTCTTGCCAATGTTGCGGCAAGCGCGCACGGGCTCAAGACGCTTGGTGATGTGGTAGGTGCGCGCGGGAGCGCCGTAGTCGTCGTCAAGACTGGACTGCGATACAAAGGCAACGGAGTTGAAGCGCGTGGCGCCAGGCAGTGCGCCGAACATGGGACGGCTGAGGACAGGCTGGACGGTTGGAATGGAGGCGTTGGCGTCGCCCATCATTGCGTAGACCGGCATTCCGCCCTTGACGACAACGGCGGGACGCACGCCAAAGTCCTGCGGCGTCCACAGAACAAGATCGGCCAGCTTGCCAACCTCGACGGAGCCAACGACATGCGAGAGACCGTGCGCAATGGCGGGATTGATCGTGTATTTGGCAATGTAGCGACGGATGCGGAAGTTGTCGGCGCGGTCGTTGATGGAAGCGCGCGGCAGACCAAGCGGCTCGTCGCGCGGCACAGGCAAGTGGCCGCGCTGGCGCTTCATCTTGTCGGCGGTGCGCCAGGTGCGCGACACGACCTCGCCGATGCGGCCCATGGCCTGCGAGTCGGACGAGACAACCGAGATGGCGCCAACATCGTGCATGACGTCCTCGGCGGCAATTGTCTCGGCGCGGATGCGGCTTTCAGCAAAGGCAACGTCTTCTGCGATGCGCTTGTCGAGATGGTGGCAAACCATCAGCATATCGAGATGCTCATCGCACGTGTTGCGCGTGAACGGGCGCGTGGGATTGGTTGACGACGGAATGACTGAAGCGTGGCCGCACACAGCCAGGATGTCGGGAGCGTGGCCTCCGCCGGCGCCCTCGGTGTGGTACGCGTGGATTGTGCGCCCAGCAATGGCCGCCAGAGTGTGCTCGACGAAGCCGGACTCGTTGAGCGTGTCGGTGTGGATTGTTGTCTGCACATCAAGCTCGTCGCAGACGCCCAGACACGCATCGATGACGGCGGGCGTTGCGCCCCAGTCCTCGTGGATCTTCAGCCCGACGGCGCCGGCGTGCACTTGCTCACGCAGAGGCTCGCGAGCCGAGCTGTTACCCTTGCCAGTCAGGCCGATGTTGATGGGCAGCGAGTCGGTTGCCTCCAGCATTGTGCGGATGTGCAGCGCGCCCGGCGTGCATGTTGTAGCGTTCGTGCCGGTGTTGGGGCCGGTGCCGCCGCCCACAAGCGTCGTGATTCCGGCCGCCAGCGCCTCGCTCACCAGCTGCGGACAGATGAAATGCACGTGCGCATCGAGCGCTCCAGCGGTGACAATGCGGCTCTCGCCAGCTAGCGCTTCGGTAGCTGCGCCCACGCACATGCCGGGCGTCACGCCGTCCATGACGTCGGGGTTTCCGGCCTTGCCGATGCCGACGATGCGCCCGCCGCGCACGCCAATGTCGGCCTTGTAAACGCCGGTGTAGTCGACGATCAGCGCGTTGGTAACAACCAGATCCAGCGTCTGCCGCCGCAGCGCCGTCGCCGCCTGGCCCATGCCGTCGCGCAGCGTCTTGCCGCCGCCGAACTTGCACTCGTCGCCATACACCGTCGCGTCCCACTCAACCTCCGCCCACAGCGTCGTGTCGCCCAGCCGCACGCGGTCGCCGGTTGTCGGCCCGTAAGTCATCGCATACGTTGCGCGATCCACCGTGCGCGGCCGCGGCACGCGCTGCGTAATCTCCAGCGCCTGCGCCGTGTGCCGCACGCCGCGCCGTTGCGCCTCGGCCACAATCTCCGCCAGCGCCATTTCTGAGCGATCAATCTTGCCCGGCCGCAGCCCATTGCCGCCGCGCACCACGCCGCCGCCCGCAATCTCCACCAGCGCTACCGTCTTCGTGTCGCCCGGCTCGAACCGGACCGCCGTGCCTGCCGGAATGTCGAGCCGCCGTCCGTACGCGAGCGTGCGGTCCATCTCCAGCTGCGCGTTGGTCTCGGCGAAGTGGTAGTGCGATCCGACCTGCACCGGCCGATCGCCGTGGTTGGTCACGCGCACCGCAATCCGCGCGCGTCCCTGGTTGATCTGGATCACGCCTGCCGCCGGGACCACCTGCCCAGCCGCCGCCGCCTCGTTGTCGGGCTCAAACTCCTTTGCGGCCTCCTCCGTCCACGGAAACAGCTCGTCGTTGAGCCGCGCAACCGCCGCCGCGCGCTCTGCATCCTTGTCGCCATCTACTGCTATGCGCTTTACGCGATCGGCGCCCTGCCCGATCTGGATCCCGCTGCCGTACAACGCCAGCGCCAGGTCGCCGTCAACTGTGCATACCGGATTGTGCACTGTCACCAGGAATGTGCCGTCGCGGAACGTGCCTTCCACCTGCACCTCCGCCACCATCTGCGGCACCGCTGCCTGCACGTGCCGCAGCCCTACGATCCGCTGTCCTATTGCCTGCAGGTCGCTGACAGAGTGCTCGCCGTCGCGGATCAGCTCCACCAGAACCGTCGCCACCAGCGCTGTTGTCTCCGTCGCGTTCAGGCGCACACCGCGCGACAGCCGCCGCTGCGCCACAGCCCCCGCCTGCACCAGCAGCAGCTTGTCCACCTCGCGCGGAAGCAGCTTCATTCCTTTGTTGCTTTTGTTGTTGTTATCTGGCTAATAATAGCGGGTGATCTGGGTGAAATACTATGTCCAAAAATATAACACGCGTGTATTTCCAACAAGTAATGAAAATAAAAAGTTAGTTGAGCCAAGCCAAGCCAAGCCAAAGAAAAGGATGTTGAAAAGAGTAATAGCAGTGGTTTGTCCGAGCAGCAGCAGCAGCAGTAGAGGTGGTCGCTGTTCCCTCTGGGGACGCTGGCTTTCATTTATCCATTTCCGTGGGCCTTAACATTCATTCAACGCTAGCAGACATTTGGCATAGTACTTTTTTTTCTTGGATTGTCTCCTTCCTTTTCCTTCCATCTTTGCATTATTTCCACTATTGATTGGGCATTTGCTGTATTATGCTTTGTCCGATGATGTCTCGTTCTCGTCTGATGCCTTTTATTTCTTTCTTGCTAGTCTTTGTGGGAAGAGTGTAAGGCGAGTACGCACCCAGTTGCGCCCCCTTCTTATCGATGCATACGAAAGCCTCGTCCTCGTCCTTCCTCTTCACACGAACGCACTTGCCAGGTTTCCACATTTGTATGTTCTGCCATTATAGATGGGGGGTTCTTCTCCTGCGTCCCGTTCATCCGCCACATAGCAGGCGTACGGTATTAAACTGGATCAGAACAGGGAGGAGCGGGCATTTTCTTTCTTTTTTCTCTCCCTCTTTGGCACGCATTAGATCCCGCTGTCTCTATCCATCTCTAAAATAAGATAAACAAAAAAATTGACTCTGAATATATCATTGCTTGGCTGGACATCCTTGCTCACATTCCGACCAACCTTCCTGATTTGGAAAGAGCAAAGGCAAAGTGTGGGCTGAAATCCATCCCGGTTTCATTTCATTTCCTTGTTATCGCAATCTCATCAGTTCGGAAACAAAAAATATTGGAAAGTGGTTATCAGAGTCCCATCTAGCGCCAACCACCGCGCGTAGACAAATGGAAGAAGCTCTCACATGTCCCCCCGCCTGAAAATATAAAAAGGTGTTGGTGGTGATGATGAGATCGTGAGCTTGTATGTGGTGTATGCAATGTGTGTTTCTTACGCATACATACAAGTACATGTGCGTCGAGTTCCTTAGCATGTCTCACAACTGCCTCTCTCTCCCTAGTCTTTTGTGTTTTGCGAATATAGATATCATCGTAATAATGTGCTTCTGATGAAAACCTCCCACTACTTTTCTTCCTCGTCTTTGAGCCACGCAACATACAGCGCGTAGAATCCGTCCACATCGGCGGAAACAGGCACACGGTACACCACGAATGTGCGCAGCAGCGCTTCCACGAATGCCTGGTGGACGAGATCGGATCGCAGCTCCTGACCAACAACAACAGCAACTGTCGACCCATCGTCTGCTTTGCTGCTCTTGCTGCGACACAGGTCGGCAAGCGTGTGCACAAGCAAGGGTGCAATGCTCTCGTGGTACACGCAGTCGCTTACCACAACCATGTCGATGGGTTCGCTGGTGATCCGCAGATCCTCGGGCGGGCGGCCCCACAGATACTCTGTTGCGTAGATCTCGCATTCCCCACGGCTACCACCGCCGAAATCGCCTGGCTTTTGTCTCCTACTGCCACCTGGCGCTCTGTTGGGCTGTCGCGCACTAGCAGCAGCAGCAGCAGCAGCGATGTTTCTGTTAATCACCTTCATCATCCGCTGCTGGTCTGTTAGCGCCACCCGCCGCGCACCCAGCTGGTGAAGAACAAGTCCAACAAGCCCGCACCCGGTTCCCAGCTCGACTATGTTCGTCTCCCCAATATCCAGACTCCCGTCGCCCGCCCACTCCGAGCGCTGCGCAAAAAACTCGCTCATTATCACGCTGCTGTTCCACAGAACACCGCCCGTCTGTCCAAGCTCGCCATTGATGTTTGGATTCTGGTTAATGGTAAGCGACAGTGTCCTCTTTCCTCCTTTTATTTCTAAATCCAGCTCTGTTTTCCTGCTATCCACCCGATTCTGCTTGCTCCTGCTGCTTCCTCCTTCTTCTCTACTATAGTACACGCTGTACAGCTCGCATACCTCCTCCTCTGCGTCCGTTATTCTGATATACTCGCTCAGTCTTGACTGGATCTGCTCAAATATCTTGTTCTCCCTCTTTGCGAGAGACATGGTTGATGTGGCCACACCTTCTTTTTTTAGTTTATTCCTTGCTTGATATGCTGGGGAATAGATTACAAGAGAAAGAAAATATTGGTAATATTTTATCCTCATCTATTGAGAGTATTCACACCAGTCCAGTGGTCGTCTCTTTTAGTCGCGGATAGGCTGCTATGGGAAATGAGAAAAAAAAGGAGCAAGCAGCAACATCGTGTTTTGATCGCGCTTTGCTAATAGAATATTTCATGTGTGTGTTTGGTTAAAAAGTGGTTTATGAAAAAAAAAGTCTGAAAAATGAAAAAGATGAAACCTTTTGAAGAGTGGCTACGTATCCTTGTTCCAAAAGAGAGTAACGATCCCAGTCTCTTGGAAGAGTACCAACTACAATGCAATATAGAGTATCAAAATGATAAAGTCAAGGAACAATAATAGTCAGTACCAGATCCTCTACATAAGAACAAAACCATCTGCGAATAGCAAAAGAAAGAGCGCGTGTGTCAGTTTCATAGGGTTCTCTACATTGCAATATCCTTTCCACGAAATGTCGAAAGTTGCATAGAATCAGAAAACGTAGATAAGAATTACACTACATCATACACAGCATAGGATAGGAGAAACCAATATCAAGATAGCAATGGTGTTTGTTTGCTGGTGTGGTATGAAGCCATTCTTATACTTACATCCTAACAAAAAAAAGATAGAGAGGACAAGAGAAAGAAATACGAGACACGATCCAAACACAGAAAAGATTTTGATTGTTTGGTAGTTTCTACTTCTTCTTGGTGACACCAACAGTGCGACCGCGACGGCCGGTAGTCTTGGTATGCTGGCCACGGACACGAAGACCAACGACATGGCGGAGACCACGGTGGACACGCATCTTCTTCATGCGCTCCAGATCCTCACGAAGAGTGCTGTGCACCTGGTTAGACACAAGCTGCGAGTACTTGCCAGTGGTGTGGTCCTTCTGTCTGTTGAGGAACCACTGCGGGATCTTGTACTGCAGAGGGTTCTGGATGATCTCCACGATGCGCTCCAGCTCCTCGCCTGTGAGTTCTCCGGCGCGCTTCGACATGTCCACGTCGGCCTTCTTGCACACAAGGTTCGAGTAGCGGCGTCCAACACCCTTGATGGCCGTCAGCGCATACATGATCTTAACGTTACCGTTGACGTTGGTGTTCAGCAGACGGATCATCGCCTGGAACTGGTCCTTCTGGGTGACAACGAGAGACTACACATGGAAAAGATCCAAATAATGATGTGGTGGTGCTGTTAGTTTGGTTGATGATTGAATGCGGGTGAAGAAAAAGAAACACACACAAGGCATGACTCTGTCGGTAAAGAAGGAAGGAATGCTGCTTGTTTGGTCTGTTGAGCTGGACGCTGTTGGTGCGCTTTGGATGCCGCTAGACATTTACGACTAATTCCTCGGAATGCGAGCTTGTTGCATTTCCCACTATCTGCTCCTCTGAATTTAACGACACACGCCTAGCTCCAATGTCATGCAAATTCGAAAATAAGCTGAATTTGGAATTCGCAATCAGATTAACTAAAGGAATTTGCCAATCTTTCGCACTGCAAATAAAACAGCCACCAGACAGTGGTTTCGCATCCATCGCGTATATCCCCCATCCAAGGCGCATCCATCAGTTCCAGAACACCGGATTCAACGCCAAAAGCACCCCAATATCGAATCCTTTCCTTCCATCCAACGGGGGGGGTGTAAGTAGGAGCTGGTACTGCTTGTACCCTCCTCCCACAGTCTAACTGACACGCACCATCTTTCCAAGATTTATAAAATAGATATTATTTGAAACCCGAGCGAAGTTTTGAAAGAGATGGAGCCTACTGTTGGATGCAATCTCGTCCAGGCTCAAAAAGGTTGGGCAGGTTGCACGCGTTTGCATATTGCGAGTGGAAAAATTGAATAAGGCTGATTGATTGATCTGATCTCGCAGGCGTATTTTTCTGATTGCTTTGCGGTAGCCCTTTTTTTCCTTGTTGATAAGAATGTGAGCGATTTGGTTCTGGCAGCCGATTCTGTTTCTAATTGCAACACCTTTTTCCTTCTATTTCTGCACTTTGTGTTTTGTCTAATCTGCCCAACAACCTTTTTTTTGCATCTCTCTACTTTCCTCCTTGTTCATTTCGTACTAGAGAATCTCAACAGAGGAAATGAGAGCAACAGTCACAGCCTTTGCGCGGTCCGTATGGAAGGGCCCCTACTTTGTACACTTTCCAAAGCTCCAGGCGTCTATCAAATCAGGCAAACCCATAGTAACCAAGGTGCGTTCATGCACGATAATGCCGCACATGGTTGGTGCCAAGTTTATGGTGCACAACGGAAAAAACTATCTCCCAGTCGATGTGAAGGAGGAGATGGTAGGGCGGAAGCTTGGCGAGTTCTCACATACGAGAAAACCATTCAAGTATAGACTTACAAAGAACAAGTAGCGATTGTGTCGATGTTTTTTTTCTGTTCTCTTTCTTTGTTTGCTTGAACACACTGTTTCTCCCTCTTCTCCGAGTCGGGGGATACAGAACTACTACATTTATATTTGCTTGTCTACATGTTCTTTTCCGTATTTCTCCTAAATAAAAGCAAAACAAAATTGCAACAATAACAAAAGAAAATGCTTCCTATCTCTTCACAATGTATGCAACAACCATATCAGATGCATAAACCAAAATAACAAAGCGTCGGATGTGTGTGAGAAGTGACCAACGGTTATTGAATGTAAGCGTTGTAAAGAACGTATTTTGGGAATCGTATGGATGAAAACGGGGATAAAATAACATCGTGAAGTATTGCAATGATGTAATATATACAACCTTCCTGGTGGTAGATGCGCCGATCCGGGTGCAGTTCTTTTCCACCTTTCTCTCTTATACTCGTGTCTGTAGATTCGTGTGTTTTGCATGTAACCAGGTGGATTCTACAAATAATTTTCTATTTTTCGTGAACATTGAATAATCTTTTTTCTTTCTTTCTTTCTTTCTTTCTTTCTTTCTTTCTTTCTTTCTTTCTTTCTTTCTTTCTTTTCTCAATCATCTTTATTGTTGCGGAAGGAGACGGAGGAGAAGAGCTCTGTAATTTTATTTTGTTTGGC